>CM051381.1:5625721-5650721 GCA_028015245.1 Cardamine occulta
GAATGGAAGGTTTTAATTTATATATGCAAGTTTATTATAAAATTAGAATTTTTACATAAATTAAAATATAATAATAAGAAAATTTGTTCTAAACATATTAGAAAGTTTTGAAAATTTAAAATTTAATAGTTCTAATTTTCAATTATTATATTTATAAAATATATAAAATATTATCCATTATATATAATTTGTTCTGAATGAGATTTTGTAAATTTTCGTTTTCGTTCCGTCTCATCCCAAATGGGGATTAGAAGCTAGTACAATACGGAAATATATTCCAAAATATGACAAGAATTTCCAACCGGGAATGGGACGGGACATGACAGGATGAGAATTATGTTCACCCCTAAGTTCGATAGTCCCTTTATTTAATCTGCAAAATATATTTTTGTTTCTCTTAAACCCAAATAATTTTAAGAGATATTTAGTAAAATGGGCACTTTTTTGTTTTTTTATTAAAAAGAATATTTTCTTCTTGTCTTCATTTCGTTTGTCATTTTCATTAATGCACAATGACTATTTTGTCTTTGCTTCTACTCAAAGCATACAAAACAGCGTTTATCTCTCCTACTTTATCAAAAGATTTAAATGACAATAGCAAAAAACAGTATGTTTGGTCAATATTTGTGTGGACAAGTTTATGTGGACAATCTGCAGAGATCCACCTAGTCGACGGATCAGGATCTCATGGACAACAAAACTAACGTGGACAAAAACAATCTCAATAAATCGTGGACAATAAAAAGAATGTCAGACAAAATAAATAAAAAATAACAATTTAATAAAGTGTTAGTATATGAGGTCATTTTTCGACTTTAAATTCTTAACCGTGCCTTTATACCATAGACAATAAAATGACAGATAAAAACAACACTTGTGTGGTCTATATTTATGTGGACAAGTTTACATAGATATTCTGCAGAGATCTATCTTGTACGCAAACCAAAATCTCGTGGACAACAGAACTAATATGGACAAATACAATTACAATAACTTGTCCAAAAATATACGATGAAGGAAATTTTCCACTTATACGAAATAGTCAAAATAGAGAAAGGTAGTTTCGCCCCTTCAGATTTGATCTACCACCAAAAAGGGGCATGGACTAAAAGCCCATCCAAAAAAATAGCAAACCTAAAATGCTTTTTCAAACCTGTGGCATAATCCTCAACATTCCCTAATCTTAATTGATATTTAAAATTTTGATATAGACAAAAAGAGAGGTAATTTAATTACCTCGAAAGAAAACCTTGTTACGACTTACGAGAATCACCTCATATCCTTCCACGTCACCATTACACACAGAATACACTGTTAGAGGGTACCATCGATCCCTGATGGCACGCTAAGAGAAGCAACTACTCCGAACGGGATCAGATTGGTGACATGTTTCCTAATTTATTCATACTTAAACACTAAAACATAACTGAAAGGTAAACCGATTTGCTAAATTAACCCTAAACCAGGAACCATTAGAGGGTTAAAGGTAAATAATTCATCATCAATGATTCAATGTGTTGATTTTCCGTCTAATCCCAAAATTTGAACCTTGATCTTTGAGAGTCCAATGTTTGTTGGTTTAATCGCTCTCGTTGATTTTGGTTTACTCCCGGTTTGTAACAGTCTCTTGGATCAGTCATAATCATATTCGTAATCATTAATCAAACCCATAATCGCATCACAGTCATTAATTAAAATTTAAAACCAATAATACATTATCAAACTTATCATAATCTATGATGCCTATATAATCTCTATTTGCTTGCAGAATATTGTTAATGAATGTTTGTGTTATTTGCAGACAATGGATGAATGTTGTGTACCAGCTTTATAATTGCTAATCCAATAAATGTCCCCTTTCAATTCCCACTTTTATTTGGATTTCGTAATGCAAATTTATGGTTTCGTAATATGTATCAAGAACATTTTTCAAAGGAAAAAAAAAAGACTAGTTCTTCTTCACCATAACTGTCTTTATAAACTCCATAACTGTTGAAACCAATTGACTTTGATGTTTGGTATAACAATGATCAGCTCCTTCCACAATCTCCAGCTTGTGGTTCGGTATGATCTTCGCAAACTCCTTCGCATCTTCCACGGGTATTACCTCGTCATCCGATCCATGAACCGTCAAGACCCTGTCATTACATAAACCATGGCTTGTTTATGTCCTAAACACGCGATATGAGTTAGAGAACTCAGCGAATCTCACCTGCATTCTTTGTCAATCTTGAGGCAAGCTTCATGCATGTCAGTGTTTAACCTTTCAGTTAAGCTCTCCTCGGTAACACGGTACCCGGATTTCCCTGTAAAATATCAGCACATTGATAGATGCACTAGAGTTTTGATCTGAAACAATGCAGGAAAACCGAAGAGCGATAACAATACCATCATCAACATCAATGAATCCTTGTTGCTTAATTCTTTCCAAAAAATCTTCCCCAAGACGCTCTCTCATGCCCTTTTTCAGATCATAACGTCCCGATACATTGATTACATTGGGGATATCGTGATATTTGGAGGCATAGAGGAGGACCACATCACCTCCTTTACTGTGGCCGAGAATTACAGGAACCACACGGTTCATATTAGAGAAGTATTGGATAACAGAATGGAGATCATCAGCTTCATGGTTATAGTTACCATAATAGAAACTGCCTTCACTCTCTCTGCAACAATGAAAGCACCACAACCCCAAAATCAAAACATAATCCAAATGATTCAAATCAGTGATAATCCAAGAAAGAGAAACATACCCATTTCCAGAAAAATCAAAACGAAAAGCACTGATCCCTTCCTTCTCTATAGCAGCAGCCACATTATTCATAGTTTGGTTATTCTGCAGATTTCATAGACCAAAAGACGAGTTAATTCATAGGTAACTCATACCAACATATGCAACCCCACACCAACATGAGGACTCCACCTTTTGTGTACAAATTGCTAATAAGCCAAAGGGTCAATGAAAGAAAACAGAAAGAGAGAAACTCAAATATTATTATTATGGAAATAAACATTTTCAGTACAGCAAATGAATTGATACAAACAAACAAAAAACCGACTTTCATTTCTAGGAATCTTCTACTTGTTAGTATTCACTAGACAGCAAAGCATATGAATTAGAGAAGCATCTAGCAAACATAGAACATTAAAGCTTATTATGGAGAAAGAAAGCTTATGAATTCGAGAACCATTTATCGAACTGTGTTAAGATGTTCAGTTATTGAGTAATGTAACCTTCAAATCATTTATTCTATAATGCGAACGAAACTGATAAACCTCTTGAAGTCTTACTAACTAATTGGAAAAAAAGCAAACAGCTTGAAGAGTTTTTGGCTTCAACAGATTTGAAGTTTGCCTTCAACATTCAAACAAATTCTAATCAACATTCAAACCCATTATCTAACTCTATATCAAAAAAAAACGAAGAAAGTTCCAAATCAACCAAGAAGCAGAGCCACTAAATGACAAAACCTTTAATCACTAATACAAATTGAGCTGAAATTATGCAACTTTATAAGCAATTGGATTGAGAAATGAACACACAAATAAGTTACAAACATGAAATGCCTATAATTCGGAATTGAATCAAGTCTCAGATAGCATCAGTCACCACAAGAGCAGAGAAACAGAAAAAGCAAAAAAGCTTGCAGATTTAGGTTGGTGAGTCACTTATTATGATTCCCAGATTCATAATTCGATTAAGGGTAAGTGAGAAGAAAGTGTAAATCAAAATAAACCGAATCAGATATCACAATACTAACCTTGTTCGATCGAAAGCCATGGCACAAGATTACAACTTCTCTTGAACCAGTTTCATGAAACAGACCCACCAGCTTCTCATTGTGGCTGTTTGGAATCACGATCTTCTTTCGTGTGCAAGCTGGACCTCCCTGAGATGAATCCATTCTCAACTTGTTTGATTTGTTGCAAAAGATTTGATTGTTCTTGATGGGACGGCGAGTGTTGAAGAACGTTAATGTGGGAAATGGGGGGATTTTGTAATATAGAGAATCTTGAGGTGCGAAATGGAAGTTTTGTAAAAGTATGCTCATTGTTTCATATCATGAAGCTGTGACTGATGATGGATGAGATTTTTATTTTTTTTAAACGGGAAAAGGAAAATGATTAAAATAACTTTTATTTTTAAGAAATGCCTCACTAATATTTTTAAGAAATGCCTCACTAATATTTTTAATAAATGCCTAAATATTTTTTAATAAATGCCTAAATATTTTTTTAATAAAAGCCTAAATAATATTTGGATATACCCTTCCAAATAGTTTTTTTTCTGAAAATTGCACCTCTAAATAGTTTTTTTTTTTTGAAAGTTTTGATGCACCTCTAAATAGTTAACAAGAAATAATCATAAGTATAAGTATAATTGGTTTACACTATTTGCTTTTGACATCAATTTTCATTTAAAATTGTCCATTTATAGTTGATTCAAACATTTATCGAACAATTTTTTGTACATAAGTTAGAAGAAGGTGACTAAGCGATTTCGAACATTAAGCATTCTATAGATGCCTCAAAATCCCAGAAAATTTGATCAAGCATTAGGCAATCCATGTTGTCTTGTGGGAACTTACCGGTCCCAAACTGTGAGTAAACGTTAATGTTGACTCCAAATAAACTAATTAAAACACTAAACTAGTGTGGTTGAGAGTTCTCAAGAGATATGATTTAAAATACTCTGTTTGGATGACGTTGCCATAGAGGAAGGTAATCAAACTGTGAGTAAACGTCATCGTTGACGCCCAAGTACACTTTAGAAAAGTTTTGCATTTTCCTCTGTTTACTTCCTCTAGCAGTTGCATTTCCTGCAAAAAAAAAAAGGGCAAGTATGAGACTGTTTATTTTACTCTCTTTCATTGCTCTCATGTTACTTGAAGCATACGCTTTTACGGATGAAACCGATAGGCAAGCGTTGCCGGAGTTGAAGTCTCATGTCTCTGAAGGCAAAAGAGTTGACTTATCCTCATGGAATAACTTATTGCCTCTCTGCTACTGGAAAGGAGTTACGTGTGGCCGCAAACACAAGAGAGTTACTCGTTTAGACCTCGGAGGATTGCAGTTAGGTGGAGTAATATCACCATCTATTGGTAATTTTTCCTTTCTCTGATAACTCTTTTGGTGGTACCATTCCTCAAGAGTTGGGAAACTTGTTCAGACTTCAATACTTGTTTATGAGCTTTAATTTCCTTAGAGGAGAGATTCCAGTCAGTCTATTTAATTGCTCTATATTGGTGGAGAATTTTTTTTTTTTTCAAATCATCTTGAGAAAAGTGTTCCTTAAGAAGTAGGGTCATTGACAAAGCTTCTTACTTTAGATCTTGGTAAAAACAACCTCAAAGGGAAGCTGCCCACATCTTTAGGTAACTTGACATCACTCATGCAAGTTAGCTTTACCAATAACAATATAGAAGGAGGAATTCAAGATAATATAGCTAGATTGACTCAAATGGTGGCTCTTGATTTATCAGTGAACAAATTTTCAGGCGCTTTTCCTACCTCCATCTACAATTTGTCCTCACTTGTGTTTTTAAACATCTTTGGTAATGGTTTTTCGGGTAGCCTGAGGCGTGCTTTTGGTAATCTACTACCAAACCTTCGAGAGCTATATATGGGGAAAAATAATTTAACTGGAGCCATTCCAACTACACTTGCCAACATCTCCAATCTTCAAATGTTGAGAATGGAGTTTAACTATCCAACCGGAAGTATTACTCTGTTGGAGATCTTAATTTTCTTGGTGCTTTGACTAACTGTACCCAACTACAAAGATTATATGTTGGTCAAAATAGGTTGGGAGGTGACTTGCCTACCTCTGTTGCCAATTTGTCCAAGAAACTCATCTCTTTAGACTTTGGAACAAATCTTATATCTGGAAGCATTCCTCATGACATTGGAAATCTTATAAGCCTACAAAAACTTTGGTTACAAGAAAATTTGTTGATTGGACCACTCCCCACCTCTCTTGTGAAGCTTCTAGGACTAGGGGAATTAATTGTATTTTCAAATAGAATGTCAGGAGAGATACCTCCAAATCTCTGTCATTGTAGATACATGCTACAATTGTTGATAGGGTCAAATAAGTTTAATGGGACTATACCTAAGGAAATTTCGCAAATTCAGCTCCTTGTTCGCCTAGACATGTCAGATAATTCCTTCATCGGCTCTTTGCCAAATGATTTTGGGCAACTACAAAATCTTGTTTCACTATCCCTTGAAAACTTTTCCAAGTTGGAGTATCTCAATCTATCCAATAACAATTTTGAAAATTTCAGAATGCTAATATAGTTTTAGTATTTGGAAACAAAGATCTATGTGGAGGCATCATAGACTAGATCTGAAGCCATGCATTGCGCTTGCACCAGAAAAACAGATGGCTTCTCTTCGAGAATATGGTTGGGTGAGGCAGTTTTGGTATTGTGTTTAAGGCATTGCTTCCAACGGAGAACAAGGTTGTTGCAGTGAAAGTTCTGGAGCTGCAGAAACGTGGACCGATGAAGAGCTTTATGGCAGAATGTGAATCCTTGAAGGACATAAGACTATCTACATTGGTTTTGTTTTTCAACACATTTTTTTCATTTTTAACACTCCACGTCATCTTCTTTCTTCCACCTAATAATTCAACACTCATTCAGTTTTTATACTCTACAATTGTTTGTTTAATAAAACTCAATATCCTACCCCTACTGTTTTTTATTCCATACTTTAATATCTTTTATATTTTTGGTTTTATAATTACACTAGGTAATGACCCGTCCTTTGGACGGAATTTTGATTAGTGATTTGGATTATTGGTAATCAATATTGGAATTCTTCATTTTTTTCTTTGGTATATTGTGTAGTGATTGCCCTCCATTTTTTGGTGGTTAATAATTTTGCGTATGCTTTTAACCTCATAAATTGATGTGTATGCATCTTGTTTTATTTTAAAACTTTTAAAGTTCTGAAGAATAGTATATTTCTATTTACTGATAAGGAATATTATGGTGGCAATTTTAAATTTTCAGTTTCTTTTCGTTTTATTTTTAAATGCTCTCGTTTATGCTATGTTAACAATAGTTGATTGACAAATATAAAACCAATACTCCTAAGTACTGGCGTTTTGCACTTTAAGCAATATTTATGTGGTTAATTAAGATGGAATAGCCGTGTATATGTTTAGTTGTTAACAAAAATATCTTCAGCTCTCTTTAGGTAAATATTTTAAGCGTTTTTTTTCATTTTTGATTTTCTTATATATAGATGTAGGGATTTTATATATAAATGTGGTATTTTAAACTTTTTAAATTGGACATGTAGGTTCATAAATGGGTAGACCTACTTAAAAGATTAGTAAGAGTAGAATAGAGGAGATGGTAATTAGTTTAGTGATGATGATGTGTCAAAATTTTAGAGATTGAGAAGCTGAGGTGGCATTATGTGAAGAGAGCACATTTTACTTTATTTATATATATATATATATATTAATAACAATTATTGATTTTAAACTAAATTAAAATAATTAATAACAATATCATTGGGCATAAACTCATAGATTAGAGCTCTGAATTCGTTTCCTTGGAAATCAATACTACCGCAAGCTGTCAATAGTTTCACAAGATTGCGATGCCTTACAATGAGGGTGTTGAATAATTTATTCAACTATTGAAACCTTGCAATGGGTAGTTAAATCAAAAATCAAGAAGTGCCCAATAATTCTTGAGAGCTCTCATTGGAAATGTTTACTGGAAAAAGACCAACCAATGAGTTATTTGGGGGAAACTTGACACTACACAAATTGCCTTTTTAGATGTTTGACTTCTTGTTTTTTGATCGATTTTAGTTGTGCGTTTGAGTTTGTGGACTCTTGCATACAGGTTCTTTACGTATTGTAGTTTGTAATAGTTTGCTTTCATTTTTACTTTAAAATTGCAGATAATCTTAATGGAGCTCAGGTGTTGGGGTAGATCATTAAGGTTCTCATTTTGGAAATACTGGAAAAAGACCAACCAATGAGTTATTTGAGAGAAACTTGACACTACACAGCTACACCAAGTCAGTGTTACCAGAGCAAGTATTGGACATTGCTGATGAATCGATTCTTCACATGGGTCTCAGAGTCGGTTTCCCAATTGCTGAGTGTTTGACATTGGTTTTCGAGTTAGGACTTAGGTGCTCTGAAGAATCTCCAACAAACCGGTTGGCAATGAGTGAAGTTCTCAAAGAATTAATCTCAATCAAGGAGAGGTTCTTTAGGGCTAGAAGAACAGCTAGACGCTAAGGTGATTACGGACTTATGGTTTCCCCTATAAACTTTGCAACCTATGTAATAAAGGCTTACTGTGAGGCCTATATCATATCGAATTTTAATAATGTGAGGCCTATATCATATCGAATTTTAATAATGTGAGGCCTATATAATACCTATGCTTACAGAATATTATCAAGAAATGCTCTGTTTTTTCGTAAACAAAATATGAAAGTTATGTGTTTGAGCTATATAATTAATACTTTTCCGTATTCTTCTAATTCCCAAGTTTATTAAGAAATTTCCTTTTTTTATTTTTTTTTTATAATCCAAAGATTTTTGTGTTTGATCGGAAAATGTGTTGGTCTGTGATTATCAGAGTGGTTTGTTTTTGTATCATATTCTGTTAAAACTGCAACTTTTTATGCATATTTCTTAGTTTTCTTAAGATGTTTTATCCGATCGATCAATAGTTGAATGGAGAATATGAATACATGTGTGCTTGCGTGACATGTTAATATGGTCACTTTTGTTTGAATTGAGTATATCAAAGAAGTAGTAGTTCTCGGTGTTTTTGTCCCAAATAATGTTGGGGACGAAAACAAAAGCTCTGTAATTCGGGAATGAGAGGTTCTAGCTAATGTCACAATTGATCATGTGGAGAATATATGATTAAAACTTAGGTAGAACCAAGTTGTTGTTATATGTCGAAATCGTAGAAGTCATGGTCGATCCTAAGAAATTGACAAATCAGAAATGGAGGTTCTATAACTAATGGTCGTTGTTATTAGTATTATCAGCCTCAATGTACATTTGATCAATCTAATTCAAATTTGGTTTGATTTATAATTTATACTTTTGAATGTGAGTATTTGAATCATGGTGTAATTATTAATTAATGTCAAAACTATTTTCATTGTTAAAGGTACCAAGTACGTACACTATATTTGGTTATTTTTGATTTAACTCTCTATAATTAACTTTACATAATGTTTCAAATTTTGTTATTGGGTTAGGTTTTAAATCATCAATTTTTATTTTTAGAATTGAAGTCAGGTCAAAGTAGTGTGATTTAATTTATTTTCGGTTGAATCGATCAAACTGTTTTATCTAGTTGTGTATATCTTCAGGTGAAAAACGAAACAGATATTTGACGTTGATGAAAATATCAAAAGTGTTGTGCACATAATGTTTTTATATTTAGTTTAAAATTTTACATCGGAAATACAAAGCAACATTGTTTGTGAAATATAGGAAAGTAAAGTTCTTTCTATGTAATAGAGAAACAAAACAAAACAAAAAGTCAACCAGTTCGATATGAGACACTGTGACATTAAAATGTGTGAGGTGGCTAAGGTAAAACATCTCTACTTGGATCATGCTCGTTGTGCTTCACAGGCACAAGTCAAACACTCACATTTTCTTCTGCATTTAATTCACTACTTTTTCTCTTCTTTTTATTTTTTGGCTTCTTCTGTTAATAGCTTTATTTTATTAGTTTTACATTTTCTATGAACCACAAGATTTTGCCTCCTACATTTATATATCGGATACAAAAACTAGAATTTGCTCTTTAATTTTCTTGAAATATAACATTTATCATTTCTCTTTTGTATTTTCCACATTCCTCACTTCTTCTTTTCTAAGTTACCTTAATAGATTTCATATAAATGAGGATATCATCTTTAGAAAAAAAAAATAAGATTTGGGTGATGATGCAACGTAACTATCGGTAGACGTGTATCTACGTGTACACATAGAAGCATGTATCTTAGAAATTCTATTGAAAATAACAAGTGTGGTAATATATACTTCACCAGTAAAATCATATATGTATAGAACTAAACTTACTTAGTGTAACAGATTGAAATAATCTAAACCTATGTAGTTAATGAGGAGAAATCTGTGTGCTACCTATAACCTACTGATTGAAATTTATGGGAGCATAAAATCTGAAACCTAACCATATCAACATTAATTAAGTGACCTGAATTGGTATAACCAAATGAGCCACAATATAAAGCAACGTTACATTAATAAAGATGATGTACACGTTTGAGTTTCTACTACATAGAAAGATCATCTCCGCGTCGACAAAGAAAAACCAAAAAAAAGAAGAAGAAGATCTAACATCTCCACAGAAAAAAATAGAGAAGATCGTACGTGTTAAAGCTTAAAAAGTTACTCCTCGAGAATAAAATCCCTAATTACTGCAATATGAAACATAATTAAAGGATTAAACAAAACTAAAGAGTACTTAATTATACAAATTTTTTATAACTAAGTCTCATCGTTCTTCAAGTAAATGGACTCTTTTTCTTGCTAGAACAACACTTCTTGACCCTCTAATGACATGTTATTAGTGACCATATCGTGGCTTTGCTCATCAAAGAGCCATTTCTCGAACAAAGAAAGAGATCCTTGTGTAATGAGACCATTAATGTCATGGTCCATTAGCTTAGGCTTCTCTTCAGCTTCATCCATGGAGTTAAAGCTGAACAAAGAATGGTCAATCCCTTCTCCGCCTCCTTCGGTTGTGCTAGGGCTCGAATCCGCCGTGGTGATAGCCATCCCGGTGGTTGCAACCGGCGAGGGCACCGATGTCTTTGGTGTGTCTTTCATGAAGTTCTGAAGCAAACGAGCGATGTTCTCAGCACTTGAAGCGTAGACGCCAGATGGGTATGGATTTATGTTGCTTGTGGGTGTGGTGGTGGTAGAGGAAGAAGAAGATGATGGACCATAACCAAGATCGGTTATAGAGAAATTAGTTGGGTTTTGTGGTTTGTCAAGAGACAAAGCATCACAAAGAGCTTGTTTAGCCATGTTGATATTTGTCTGAAGCCTTCTCTCCCATTGACCTTTGTTGGAGCTGCTGCTTTGATGTGAAGTATTGTTTTTGTTTGATGAAGAGAAGTCTTTATTATCAAGTCCATTATTGATAGTACTGTCACAAGAATCATTCATCTTCTTGAGCTTTTTCTTCAAATGAGTGTTCCAATAGTTCTTTATATCATTGTCTGTCCTTTCTGGAAGGTATGATGCAATAGCTGCCCACCTTCATATTTATTTGGTCCCCAAGTTATTAAAAAAGGTTCAAAACCTTATCTTCATACATACCAAAAGAAACTAATTTTTGCAAATTTTTATAGATCATATGCATGTGAATATGTATGTATTTAATTAATTACCTGTTGCCCAAAAGGGCTTGAAGATGGAGAATCATCTTCTCTTCATGCTGAGTGAAATTTCCACGCTTAATCCCAGGTCGGAGGTAATTAGTCCACCTCAATCTACAGCTTTTGCTACATCTCCTCAGACCTAAACCACCACAACAATGAAAAACTTTCACTAAAAGGGTAATTAATTTTGTGATGTGAGGACAAAAAAGCTGGTGCCAATAAATCGGATATTTATTACAATTTTTTCTTTTTATTTAATGATCATACCAACTAAATTGAAGCCAGAACAAAAGAATCACAGACCCAAGAAAAAACAAAAAACATTAAAGGGTACTTCTTAAGAACATAGGGGTAAACAATTGAGATAAAATATTAAAAAAAAAGGAAAAAAAACATATCTAGAAGAAGAAACCTGTATGAGTAGGCACAGATCTCCAGTTTCCAGGACCATGTTCTTGAATATAAGAAACCAAGATGATGTCTTCCTCTGGTGTCCATGGCCCTTTCTTCACTCCGATCTTGTCACAACATGGTGGTCTTCCCATCTCAATCTCCTATTGTGTTTAGGTGAAGAATAGAATAGTTTGTGGTCTGAGAAGAGAGAAGGGTTTTGATGATGATCAGATATATATATATATATAGAAGAAGAAAAAGTTCTTTCTCTTTTGGCTTGAGAGCTTAGGAACTGTAGGGTTAAGAGTACTAAAGACAAAGGGGTACAAGTGGTGGTTGGTTTTGTCTGAAGATGTGGAGAGAGAGCTTGAGTATATTTATAGTGAGAGAGAGAGAGAAAGAGGTAAGATGATGAGTGAATTAGTAAGAATGATAATAGAGTTAAAAGTAACAATTATGAAGAGTGGGTTTTTGTTTTCATCAAAGAGTCAACATGGACAGCCAAATGCATTTACTCTCTTGCTCTCAAAAGTCAGACTTCTCTGTCTCTCTCTCCACCATTACTCCTTGCTTTATCTCTCTAATATTAGCCTTCAATTTTCTCTATAACTAGTATTTTCTTATTATCGCAAAATAACCCTTAATTTGTCTCCACATGAGAATGAGAACGTATGTCCATGTATTTTTTATGTGTTCTATCTGATTAGGTTTAAAGTTTAAAGACTTTGATCGCATTTATAGATCCACAATGAGAGTGAAATATTGTGTATTCTATAATTGATGTATTTAAAACCTTCTAGTAACACATTAATTCAAAAGTATTCTTTTGATGTGAATTGTAAATTGTGTTTCCACTTGCATATATGTATAGATGGCATGATTGAATAATGTCATTCCTGCACAAAATGACTCGCGCGACTAGTTTCAATACTAATTAATTTTTCCAGTAATTGAGTACCATGACCACCCGGCAGGAATTTAAACTAATTATCAATCTCTTTAAAACTGTTGATATTTTATGAGTTATGTTGAATTTGGTTGAGTCTAAGTTGATTTGCTAGAAAAATATGAAAATTGGCTGAACTAGAATAAAACTATATCAAACCAAATATTTTAGTTTCAACCCCATCAAATTCTTGTGAATAAACAAAAAAAACCGTAAAACCGTATAAAACCGGAATTAAAACCCAAACCCACACCTCACTAAATATGGACATCAAAAACACCATATAAGTAGCAAACTTTATCATATATATATATATATATATAAGAATGAGCTAAACTTGAATTCATGATGAGAATAGTCGAATATGTAAAATGATCATTAGTGGTGTGAGCTTTTGTAGCTATTGAATTGAGCGGTCGATAAGATAAAAGATAATCGTAACACATATCCCAACATTCCCAATAAGGAAAATAGCCACAGATATAGATCTTTCTGTGATGTTGGACCTGTTGGTCATATTTAGAGATCGATAGATTTACTTTACAAACTACTACGAATTGAAAGTTTTTTTTTAATGTTAAATTTATTCAAAAAAAAAAGGTTTATACAAAATGTTTTAGATTTGAAAAAAAAAACTTAAAACCGAGGAAAGAAACTTCTAAACAACAAAAAGAAGATAGAAGGGCCGAGTTGTAGGATTGGATTCATTGGAATTTTTACCGCACTAATTAAGGGATTGGTTTAAAAATCAGTTTAAGGATTTTACAAGTAACCAGAGGAATGTTGCGATTGCGAAGCACCTTGTCGTTCTGTATTGAGCTTTTAAACTGTATAGAAATTATATCATACTTATCTAAATAATGCAGAAAATAAAATAAAAAGTCGAATAACGAAATACAACACAAAACAAATTCAACGGGCCATAGAAAGTTCATTGAAAAAATAGGTTGAAACCCCATACGCCACGTCTTTTTTTGTTACGTAACCCATATCCCGAGGATGATGGTATTAAAAGTTTATTGACTAAAATCGTCACATAGACACCTACAAATGTTTTGAACAAAAAAAAACAACTACATATATTATGTTTTGATAATAAATCTTACTCTTTGTAATATATCATGAATGAATATGTATATTTCAAAACTATATTTACGCTGTTGGTATCGTTTATGAAATGGATAAAAATTCAACAGAAAACGTATACTTGCCTAGTCCTTGAGAATAAAATTTTGCTTTCCGTTTTTGATATCATCGACTCAGTATAATCAGTGTTGTGCGGAATTTTTTTAATAGCAAATTAATTACTCTAGTTAAATTTTCGTCTGATCATATATATGTAAATATCTTTTATGATGCCAAAATTTATACTGGTTTGTTTCTGCATCAGTTCATCTTTCAGAACTCTTTTGACGTTAGAGTTTATTTTTTTAATTAAAGTTGAGGTCTAATTATTCTGATTGATTCTGTCATTTTGCTTTTGTTGGAAGATTTGTATGAGTAATTAATTAAGTGTAAAATTGTAGCTAAAACTTTAATATTTGTTTTTGAAATGTAGTATAGATATGAAATGAACAAGTTTTGTAGCTATTAATATATCTAACAATTAAGATATTTGAAACTAATAGAAGATGAAAATTTCTTATTTATTTTTATGAAGATAGAAAATTTTAATTGTTAATCTACTTAACTTAGTATATGAATAGATATCAGAAAATGATGAGGGCACTCATTCATCAAGTGAATTAATCGGGCGAATCGGCTGTATATACAGAAATTCAATCTATTTGCGAGTTTAAAACAATGTGACTATCAATGTTATGTCAAGTCAAAAGTGAGTCTAGAGAGAAAACTATATCTCATGTACAAGACAAGATAAACATTTCAACTTTTTCGGCTAATATGTCTTCTTTCAGTCTAAACCTTATAGTAGGGTTTGATGTGGAAACAATTTTTGGGGTTTCAATGCATCATCGTTTTTTTTTCGGATGAGTAATTGGTCGTTTTTAATATGGATGAAACCTTTGTTTAGTGCAAAAGGAGAGTAAATCAACACTTCGGTCGATCAAAGAATTGATCGATTATATTTTCTGACATAAAAAAAAAAAGTAATGACAGGGTGCGGATTTTAATTAGCTTTTTTTGTTTGTTTAAGAGTTTTGGGTGATAACGTGAAAAGACTAAAAAGGGAGAATCATCAACTTTTACGTATATATAGTATAGTCAAGTCAATATGCTTCTATTTAATTAAATGGTAGTGCTATAAACTCAAAATTTATTAGTTTTGATCAAAAGTAAAATAGATATTTCTTGGGAAAAAAAGTCCTTTCAAAATCTTTAAATGACACTTTTTAGCAACAATAATAAAAATTATAAAACCATAATTTTTGTGTGAAGCATATATATGGAGTATATGTCATATTAACATATTGTACAATACTTTTAATTTTGAATTCCTATAGTTCGGTGGTCTATGTATACAAGATTTCAAGTTACAAAAAAATTCACCCATAGCTTTCACATATTATTTATTTTGTAATCTATCAACAAACAATGTTTGACTAAATTGTCTAGTATTGTATAAACGATACTATTTATGCATCTTCAGGCCTAGCTAGCTAGGATTTGGTTTCGTTTGTTTCTCTCGATCAAAATTGAAAGTTCTCCGATGTTTCCTACAGTTTCTAGAATAGATAGATTTACGACTGAGTATAAGTCAACGACTATGGTCGTCTTTTGGATCTCGACGTGCTTTGGCTCATATCTTAAATATCTTAATTTATACACTACCAATTAAATATTTCGTAGATTAAAACCTAGGCTTAATATTTTACCCCTCAAACGGTTAATGGGAATGAGAGACACATGTCAAATTGTGCAGAAAATAATACAACCTGCAGTAAAATAATACTAATCAGTAAGAGTAATTGGACCCATCATTAAATGATGCGCATGATAGAATGATAAACTAGTACTATATATATAACCATAGGTCTCGGCGTCATCCTGCTGATGTATTTGTCACGGAACATAACCTAAGGTTCCTTGGTAAAACTTGTGCGGTAATTTCGGTAGATTTTTTATAATTTTCTATATTAATAATGAAGTCGATCGAGATTCGTGACCACAATTTTATACATATTTGTAATACAACAAGGACCGATCGACTTATTCGAATTATTAACCAAATACAATAAAAACCTAGCAAACCGATTTGTAATAAAAACAAGGACCGACTTTTAAACGAATGGTACGAGGCGACACATACAAAAACAGTTAAGAAGTTGTAAAAATGCCTATATAGTTAAATAGACAGAGGTCATGTGAATTGACGGTCAAAATCTTATACATTAATTTGATCTTTGAAATGATATAATAAAATTGTTTTTGTTGCTGAAAGGTTAAATTCATTACTCAACATGCAAAAAATTGACGTGCAAAAGATTTAAATCCAAAAGAAGAAAAAAAAAACAACAAGTGTAGAGACAAAAATACAGACGCAATTATAAAGCATGGAGGGGAAATCATCGATGGGTGTGATAGAACCAAAGACGAAAGAGATCCTGGAAATGTATGATTCTAGTATAAAAAAATTTGTTAACTACAAGCAATATGCAAATTGAAATTCGGATTATGATACGGTGACTGCATTAACATAAATAATATAGCTACATATCATGGTTATAAACGATATTATAACATCAAATAGCTATCTCATTTCAGTCTAAGGGACGATGTATATATTAATTACAAATGAACCTTTGATTTCGGCAGGTTACATCTCTAAACCCAAGATCGCGAGCAATCAAATAATATTCCATGTTGTCAAAATCAATTAAGAAAATCTTTTAAATTTAAGAACACTTTTAGATATATGTACTTGCTAATCCAACTTGCTCTCTCTCTCTTTTGTTTGAGATAGTTTTAAGTCGAAATCATTAAGAGAAAGATATTTAGGATATGTAAACTTGATCTTCGTAGAGGCCTACGCTGATTAATTTACATGCTATGCACGAAATATCATAGTTAATTATAACTAGATATTTTTTAATTATAATATAGGTAAAACCTATTAACATTGTGATTGGAGACTTAGCAAATACTTTCTTCCGGAATCTAGTGAGCTGTTTCTTCTAGCCACTTGCTAATGAAATTTTATTTTTGACTTTACTTGTTAGCAATAAAATAAATCACCGTAAAAAATTACATATTGCATTGATATTCTAAATTATTCATCATCCATTTAAATAATTTTGAATAAATGATACTCTAAACCATTTAATCTTGAATAGTTTTTGACTTACTCAATTCATTGGCATTGACGCGTTATGTTTAAATTTTCAACTACGTCTATCAGTAAAGCCTTAAAACGGGTTCATAAATTAAAAGTGTGCCTTTGAACCAAACTAAATAAACAAATACTGTAATAGCTTACAATAAAAAGTATGCCTTGTGAAAAAAATGAATGTTTCGTTGAATGAAAATTTGTATATTGTACTCGAGAAACAATATCAGATTTTGTAATGAACATTCTTAATACATTGAGATTTTAATGTTAGCTAATTTACAATCTTTATTAACACCGTACCAACATAAAAACTTCATAGGTTGAAAAATAAGCTCAACCAAAATTTTACCATTTTTTTTAATAGTTAATATTTTAGTTTAGTCAATATTAAATAAAAGAAAACTGGACTTATAACTAGAATTTTGGGAAGATCGACATGCATGATTTTATCAGCTAGATTTGCTCTAAAATCTATATGTCAGCATGACATGCATATATACATACAATTTATTACAAATTTAAGATTAGTTCTCAAAAGTTCATCTTAATTAACTATTTCTCGCCTTTCATGTCAAATATCGTTTTAAAACTAAAAAATGTTCTCAATATTAGATTTTAAATGTAATATTTTTAATTGTTTTAATGTATTTACTAACGAAAATGTATATATATATATATCTATTGTATTAGTTAAGGTTCAAAACAATATTTGTTTTATTAATGTGTCTTAAATAACCTTAAAACATTTAATATGAAATAGAGAATAAGAGTGGGTACGGATCGAATATCCAAAGTTTTTAAGGTATCCGATACAAAAATTCATGATACTCGAATTTTAGGTTTCTGTGAAAAAATTGGATATCCGGGATACAATTTTCAAATGATAAATATTATAGTATTTTCATAAAAACAAAAAGATAAAATGGTAAAACGATGCAAAGTTGTTTTAGAATCAAAATGAATGATTAAAAGATGTCAATTCTGCAGTTTTTGTATAGAATTTTGGAGATCGTCAATGAAAACAATATTTGTGATTTGAACATTGAAAAGTCTTAGAAAAGATATTTGTCAATTAAATGGACTTATGTGCTATATATATTTTAGTTTTTTAAAATCACCATTAAACCTTGTATGTTTGGATCAGTTTAAGACTAAAATAAATATTATTTCATACATCACCTCAGATTCGGATATCCATCTCCAAGACTTTTAACTATCCATATCTGTAATTTTAATATTCAGATATCCCAAATACTCAAATTTTGAATCATATTGGATTCCGGATAATGTGTCACCAGTAACGCAAAGAGTAATATGTTAGAGATTTTCAAATATTGGTTTCATATGGGAGAAAATTATGAACCAAACATTACTTAGATGTTTTAGATTAAAATGTATAATTTAAGAAACTATATTAAGTTATTAAATATTTTATTTTTTCTACATTGAAAACATAATTTATTATCTAATTTAAACAATGTAGCCGAAAGATAACTACAAAAATGGTTCATTGTGGAAAAAAGTTAGATAAATTTTAATTTTGCAGAAAAAACTTATAAATATAATAAAATGAAATAAACAGTTTTCTAAAAGTATTTAATAGGGATTACTATTAGACTTTGTTCCATTATATAATAGAGATAATAAAATTTTCAATTTTTTCTTGTAAAGAATTGATTGGTGTAATTTTATTTTGTATTATTTAATATCTAGACAGTAAAATAAATTAATTTAGTAAAATAAATAATTTATGATATGTTTACGTAATTTACAAACAACACTTACAACAACTAGGACTATTTAAAATTAAATATATTTAAATCCAAAATCAGTATTAAATGATAACAGATGATGAAGCATTGTGTAATATTGAAAATAAACAAATAAAAAAACATATTTCATACCAAAAAATAAAGGTATACTCAAAAAATTAGCTATGATGATTTTTTATATGATATGATGATATAAAATAACTAATTCATAGCTTACATATGATATAAATTTATATGGTGATTTTTTATTGGATATGATGATATAAATAACTAATTAATTGTTTATATATGATGGGTAAAATTATTATGATTGAATAATAGTCCAGTGACATATTAAGTACTCAGTAGTATCTTACAATTTAAATATTAATGACCACAATCAATTTCAATGAGAAAAATAAAATATAATTGATAGAAAAAATGATTATGTTGATTTTCTATTTGGTATAGACTTAGGCATGGACAAAGTGTTCATTAGATTCGTTTTAATTCGCTATCCACTTCGATTTGATCCAAAAAAATTGAATATCCGTGATATTACAAAGCATAGCAAATATTAAATTTAATATTCGTTAAAAACGAAGCAAATCACAAATACTATAATTTCAAGAGGTGAATATTTGCCCCGCTCCGTTATCTGTATATATATAGATAATTACATATATATATATATTATATAATTGTTATATTTATATGTAAATTTTATGGATTTTTAGTCACCAAATTAGTTATTTAAATATTAAATTTTAACAAATTAAGAAAAAAAATATATATTTGTATGAAATATTGTTATTTTTAGATTAAATTTTGATTTTTTTTTATTTTTATTATTACTTTAAAATTCATACAAAGTGAATCAAAGATAAATAATACAGATTTTAACGAATATTCGGAGATCGAATATCCGGTTAAATACGAAGCAAATACAAATTAGAAAACCGTTGATTCGGACGGAGTGAAACGAATCACAAATACCATCAAATTTCCAAATATTTGTTTGGGCCCATCCCATATAGTGACTTATAGAAATAATTTAATTTATATCTAATAGATTTTTATATGGTGGATAAATTAGATATATAATAATTAATTTAGTATTCAAATATTTCTTGATAAAATTTTAAAAAATATTTTACTTACCATGTAATTGGTTTCAATGAAAAAAAAACAACTTTAATTTACTCTTGTCGCGACACCTTTACATTATTTTTGGCTTCTCTTTTTAACATATGTAGGGAATTAACTATTACCGATTTTTTTTTTTTTTGACAAAACTATTACCGAATTAAAAACCATTATTTTCATAATTGATGTCTATTGTTTATTTCCTTTAGTCCAAATTGTATATTTGATTAGGAACCACAGTCACACCAAAAAACATATCGGAAAAATTATCGATAAAATTAGAAAGTTGCTTAAATTAACAGAAAAAGAATATCAACGATTTAATGTCTCAGTTCTCATCAGTGTCGGTGTGATTTGTAACTTCTCATTGTAATCAAATCCAATATTGTTGTTATTTTTTTCCAACAATATTATTGTTATTTTTCGTTGCCGTCTTCATATTAATGCGTACGAAGTTGAATGTTTAATTTTGTAGAACTAAACAAAGACAGCACTCACATCAAAATTAATTGTAATTTTCTGGGTCACTTTATGGGTCGAAAAAAGAGGTTTTCACTTTTCAATATTTCGTCGAGTTCATACTAATTTGTTTTTAATAACTTCTTGGTTTTCTTTCTGATTAAAAATAATTTATGTTTTGCTTAATTAGTTTGTTTCGTCGTTTTCTTAACTAGTTTTCACACTACGTTTTGTACTTGACACAATTGTGTTACAAACGTAATTTTCAGCATGCAAATGTGTACATTTTTTTTAATGTTAATTAAACTTTATGCGAATGTGTACATCAGTACATACAAACTACCTACACGCACTTTTAAAATATTTGTAAAACTATACTTAATGCATTTGATAAACAGTAAATGTTTTACTCTTGACTCATAACAATTGGTTAATCGAAAATGCATCACTAAAGTAAAATATTTGTGGGCGTTTTAGCCATTACATGATGCGAGTACAGAGTTAAGTCCCAAACCGAGCAGAAGGACATCAAACCGGAACAGAGTTCTGAACCAAAGATACTTGGATTAAATCAATTCAGGTTTTGACTTGGTCTTTTAATTATTTCAGTTTTCTGATTTAGTTGTAATAAACGGAGAAGTGGTCGTCCTTATGTTTAGAAATCACCTTCTCTATTTCTCATGTTTTCCTTGCTTGTAGTAGCTACGCTTCTAACTATTTGCTTATGTACTTCTACTTAAGTTAATGAAAAAAGCCAAAATAGGTAGTCATAACTACCAATCAAATCTTGTGTCTTAAGTTACAAACTCTTTGCTTTGAGGAGAGACCGAAATTAGCTTCGCTACTAACATTTGGTATCATAGCATCATTTGAATTTTTTTTTATTTTTTTGATCACATTTCATTCATCAAATCAGTCACAATTCCACCAAAGAAACCGAAAATAACAGAGATGGTCTTGTCGCCAGCCAACTCCACGGAGTTAATGGCTAGCACCAAGGACATGCTCGGGGATTTGGAAACCAGCTATGGTGTGATGTAGGACGAACTACAGAAGCTACACATAACTATGGCAGAAAAATTTTAGAGCATGGAGGACAATTTCAACCGGTTAGTTGATTCAGTGCGTAATAACCGAGAAGGATCGAGTAATCATCAGGAAAGTCAATGCTCGGAGGAAAACAACACATACCCGACTACTCATCGAGCAGACAATGTTAATCTGTTTGCTGCGACACCAAACAGAAACATCAAACTAGATTTTTTGAGATTTCAAGGCGGGGATCCAACATAATGGGTTAGCAAGGCAAAGCAGTATTTTGAATATCAAGAGATGCCAAGGCAGCAGCAAGTCAGCTTCACATCTTATCATCTAGAAGGTGAGGCTAATGAATGGTGGCAAGCCACCGCAAAAGCTCTCTGTAATGACCAGATTCGCATTACATGAAAGGTGTTCGAGGAAGAGCTTTGGACACGGTAAGACAATTTCGATGAAGCCTTGTCACGCATCCAACAGATAGGATCCTTAGAGGATTACCAACGCGAGTTTAAGCGATTACAGAATAAGTTGTACAGATTGAGGCATTAAGCGTTGGTGGGCACATTTATGGGAGGCCTCCAGCCTTTTATTGCCGATGAAATCAGAATGTTTCAGCCAAAAACACTCAAAAAAGTCATCAATTATGCAAGTTTGATGGATGGCCAACTGCAGCACCAGAAGAAGGAATATCGTCGGCCATCATTCATTCGGACACCACAGAGCACAAACTCCATGTAGCCAGTGGCCCCATTTCGACCCCATGAACCGCCACCTCTCACATCGAAAAAACTAAGCTGGGAGGAGATGCGCCGAAAGCGGAGTCTCGGGCTTTGTTTTAGCTGTGATAAACGTTATACGCCAGGACACAAATGTCGTACATCTCAGCTTCTCTTAATGGAAGGAGTCGATGACGAGGAGGAAGAAGAGGAGATTTATCATAAACCAGAAGGTCCGGAGATCACATTACAGGCTTTAACGGAGTGGCATTCACCAAAGACAATCCGGATCGAAACAGAGATCAATCGACATACCTTGATTGCATTGGTCAACAATGGTTCGATACATAACTTCATCAGTGATAGAGTTGCAAATCGCTTGAACCTCAAACTCACACGGACCAAACCATTCAACGTATGAGTCGCCGATGGTCATCCTTTATGTTGCGGTTGAGTTTATCGACGTGTTCTGACCTTCATCAATGGGGTCAGCTTTGTCATCAATTTCTTTGTTCTTCCTTTTCTGGCCTCGATGCTGTTGTGGGAATTCAGTGGCTCGAGCTATTATGCCCAGTTTTGTATGACTGGAATGCCCAACAATTAGAATAAGAATGGGCTGGCAAGCAGGTCCAGCTACGAGGCCACCAACCTAAGCCTATATCCGCAGTCCAACCAATAGAAATCATAAAAAAGGCAAAAATTGGGCCAGACATGTTTTGCTCTATCTTTTCAGGAAGACGAGGCCACTATAGCATAACCGACAAAGGAGATGATATAACTTCTTCTCCAGTTCGAAGAGATTTTTCAAATGCCATCCGAATTACCTCCTTCACGCAAGATTGAGCACCATATCACGTTCAAAAAGTGGTTGACCCCACCAGTGTTCGGCTATACCGCTATGCCCATTTTTCAAAAAGAGGAAATTAAGAAGCAGGTAAACGATATGCTTCGGTCAGGACTAACTCAACCCAACTCCAGTCTTTTCTCATCCTTAGTTCTTCTCGTCAAGAAGAAAGATGGTTTCTG
The DNA here is from genome assembly GCA_028015245.1 of Cardamine occulta. Lineage (NCBI taxonomy): Eukaryota > Viridiplantae > Streptophyta > Magnoliopsida > Brassicales > Brassicaceae > Cardamine > Cardamine occulta. The sequence continues at coordinate 5,648,906 of CM051381.1, forward strand.
GAGGTTTTATACTGACTATCGCACACTTAATTCAGCGCTAAAAATGTTAGATTTTTTATCCCGACAGATGACAACATGTTAGACGAATTGCACGGTGCGACCATTTTCACGAAGCTAGACCTCACAGTGGGTTACCATCAAGTCCGTGTCCACCCTCCTGATGTTCCAAAAATGACATTTCGCATATATAACAGCCATTACGAATACCTCGTCATGTATTTCCATTTGTGTAACACTCCCTCTACTTTTCAAGGTTTGATGAATTCAATTTTTTTGCAGTCATCTCTGCAAGTTCATTATGTTCTTTTTCAATGATATTTTAGTCTAAGTCGTTCTTGGGAAGACCATCTCACTCATGTTTAAATCATTTTCAAGATTCTACGAAAACAGATATTGTTTATGAAACAAAAAAATGTAAATTTGGCAAGCGAGAATTGGAGTACTTTGTTCATATTATCTCAGGCAACGGTGTCAAAGTGGATCAATCGAAGATACGTGCGATGGTGGACATACCTGCGCCAACAACGATCACGGCTTTGCGTGGTTTTCTTGGTCTTACAGGGTATTCCAGAAAATTTGTCAAGGATTATGGTGTCAACGCTCGACCTTTGACAAATTTGTTAAAAAAAGAAAGTTTGAGTGAACAGAAGCGGCAAATGAGGCATTTCAGAATCTTAACACGGCGTTAACCTCCACTCCAACTCTCATAATGCTCGACTTCTCTATTCCCTTTCTGATTCAGACTGACACGTCCGGAGAAAACAACGACGTGATTTGACACAAAATGGGAAGCCAATTGCATTCTTAGGGGTGGCAAATCAAAACTAGTCTACTTACGCGAGATACATGCTCGTAATCTGATTACGAGCATCTATCTCGCGGAAGTAGACTAGGTTGCATGGAATGAGAAGCGGGTACGCAGAAGCGGAAGCGTTTGGAAGCGTAGAAGCGACTTTTTAAAAAAAATTAGGAAGCGCGTACGTGTTGGAAGCGTATACTCATACAACCGTATATATATATATACTTAAACATTATCAAATATTAAAAATTATTATTAATAACATAAATTCAATACATTTATATAATATATAATTAAAATTTTGCTATGAATAACATAAATTCAGTACTTCGTTTTTTGCACCATTCAACTAAAATCACTTTAATTTGAGATCATCATATTCGTTACAATTCTATGTTTTCAAAAGAAAAGGCATCATATTCAAAATTTTTAAAAGAATCTTATTCAACTAATCAAATTAATCACTTTCAACATTTCACATATGATTCAAATAAAGTTTTTAAGTAAAGTTCTGCATAATCACAAAATTACTATATTAGTTCTTGATTTTTTCAAATATAAAAAATATATAAAATAGTAGTTACTAAACCGAAAGCGTAAGCTTCCAAAACGGAAGCGCAAGCTTCCAACACGTTTTTATTAGGATATTTTTGGAAGCGTCATAGAAGCGAGATTCCGAGAGCTTCCGAGAGCTTCCGATTCTGATTCCGATTCCGAAGCGGGAAGCGGACGTTGAACAAAACTTTCGTGCTACAGTAATCATTATTGCAATACAGATTTGGCACCCTTATCTCCTCGGTCGCCGGTTTACAATCCAAACGGATCAACAGATCCACGCAACCTCTGCTTTCTGCTCGAACAACGATTCTTTACCCCGGAACAACAGAAATGGATGGGCAGCCAATGCTCTGTTAGTCGGCCCGATAGTTCATGTCTTCATGCCATTTCTACTATACACATGGATCTTTGGGATAATTTTTGGCGCTTGGCAACGTCTGACTCATACCTCCAGCGGAT
>CM051381.1:5650821-5675821 GCA_028015245.1 Cardamine occulta
GGGGAAGCTCGCTGAAGCTAAACCAGTTCAGCTTTATGCAGTTCGTAATGGGCTCCTTTGTTTTAATCATCATGTGGTTATACCCCCTGGATCAGCGTTTATCCCAGTCTGGTTTCTTCAGTATCACCCAACAAAATTTGGGAGGACACTCTGGTTTTACGGACATTCAAATGCTTGGCTCAAAAATTTTACTGGTCATCTATGCATAAGTCGATAAGCGACTTTGTGGCGGTATGCGACACGTGTCAACGAGCTAAGACTATGAGTTTTTTCCCAGCTAGATTACTACAGCCCTTACCCATTCCGCATCAAGTTTTGGAAGACAATTCTATGGATTTTATCGACGGTCTACCTCGTTTGGATAGTCACACGTCACTCATGGTTGTGGTTGTTCACCTCGCCATATCGGCACACTGTGTACCTCTCTCATATCCTTGTACAGCATGTTATGCGGTCCTCTAAATTCATCAGATGCATTGTCAAACTACATGGTGTGCCTAAGTCAATAGTCAGTGGCTGAGACCCGGTGTTCGTCAACAGCTTTTGGTGAGAATTATGGCGTTTATTGGGAACGCAACTACGTATGTCCTCCGCCTATCACCCCCAAACCAACAGCCAGACGGAAGTGGTAAACCATTGTATCGAACAATTTCTCCATTGATTTGTTCATGGGCAACCTCGGCAGTGGAGTTCACTTCTTCCGTGGGCTGAGTATTGGTAAATACGATGTACCATGCCTCCATCGGTATATCCCCTTTTAAGGCATTGTATGGACGTGATCTTCCGTCTCTTCTAGGCTATGAATCAGGTATGATACCCATTCATGAACTCGATGTCCAGCTGTTGGAACGGGATGCGATCTTTAAAGAACTTAATGGCAATTTGGAAGCTGACACCAACCATGTGAAGCAAAATGTGGATATTAAATGCCGTGATATTGCTTTTAAGGTTGGCAATTAGGTTTTTCTTCGTCTTCAGTCGTACCGTCAACATACCATTTTCCAAAGGTCCTCCCAAAAGCTGTCTACACGATACTTGGGTCCGTTCAAAATCAAAGCTCGCATTGGCCCAGTCGTGCATCTGCTCAAACTCCCTGAAGGTACTCGTGTGCATTCTGTTTTCCATATCTTTCTACTCAAGAAACGGGTCGGCACGGACACACCTACTGCCAGGACTCTTCCACCTCTTCGTGCCACGGAAACACTCTGTCTTACACCAGACAAGGCATTACAGCTGTGGACTGTTGTTTGTAATGGTCAAAAATGCAGAGAAGTGTTAGTTCAATGGCAAGGTCTTCCTTTTGACGACGCGACGTGGGAGGATATCGTTAACTTCGGCTCAGTTTTCCATCTTTGGACCTTGAGGACAAGGTCAATTTTGGCGAGGCTAGTAATGATGCGAGTACAAAGTCAAGTCTCAAACCGAGTAGAAGAACATCAAACTGGAACAGAGTTCCGAACCGAAGATACTTGGATTAAATCAATTCAGGTTTTGACTTAGTCTTTTAGTTATTTTAGTTCTTTGTTTCAGTTTTAATAAGCGGAGAAGTGGTCGTCCTTATGTTTAGGAATCACCTTCTCCATTTTCCACGTTTTTCTTGCTTGTAGGAGCTACGCCTTCAACTATTTGCTTATGTACTTCTATTTAAGTTAATGAGAAAAGCCAAAATAGGTAGTCATAACTACCAATCAAATCTTGTGTCTTAAGTTACAAACTCCTTGCTTTGAGGAGAGACTGAAATTAGCTTTGCTGCTAACATTACAATTACAAGAAACCGGATGGAATCCAAAAAAGAAGAAGAATTAACAATTGTTTTATAAGTAATAAAAATCAAGCTTGTTTTGCTGTTTAATTCGTCATATAATTTGTTGCTAATTGGGTGTAAATGAGAAGGAGATTAGGTTGGATTCCTTCTGTTTCATCCTAAAATTTTGTTCGTTTATATTTTAAAAGGTTAAACTATTCATTCCGTTTAGATTTGAAACCATTTTTGTAGTTGGTAACAAAGAGTGATCAGGCACTCACTCTCCAATCCTTGTTATGTTTTTGTGGATGTTCCAAATTCTCAAAGAGGACCAGATCGATATCTTTGGAAACAACCATCTGGAACCTACCTGCAAGCATTCTCGACCTCAGTAACTTGGTCCCAGATGCGACTAACATCTCCTCAGGTTCCTTGGCATAAGTCAGGTTGGTTTAAAAAAGTGATATCAAGATTTTCATTCATTCAATGGCTTGTGATGAAAAAGAGGCTATCAACTCAGGACAAACTATTATCATGGGAAATGACTATCCCATCAAAATGTGTTCTTTGCTCTTCTAGACTAGAATCTCATTCACACCTCTTTTTTTTACTGTGGTTTCACAAGAGAGGTTTAGTTACAATTTGTAGCACGGATTGCATCCAATCTGCCATTACATCTTGCACAAAAAATTCCTTGGATACTAAATGTCCAATCTAATATGCCAGGTTTTGCAAGTAAGTTGCTCAAGCTTGTCCTATAAACTAAAATTTATCTGCTATGGAAAGAACGCAATAGTAGGATCATCTAGCTTAGCCATAAAATGACTACTATCTTGGAAGCAGATTAATCTCATTCACTCTGAATGATCAACTTTCAACAATATCTCTCCTAAGTTTTTATTTTAGATGTGTAAGCTTTCCACCTTAACAGTGAATAGATTCTTATTCTTGTAAGTTCCATATGTGAAGTTTCTAAAAAAAACTTAGTTTTTTGTTTCTTATATTTTGTTTTGATAATAAAATTAACATTAAAATCGGAAAAAAAAATCAAAGAAGTGTTAAAAAAATTATAAATTTTAAGAATTATTGTAGATTTAAAACCGAAAAACCAACAAAAAAAAAACTTTTTAAATCTATATTTTTGTTTTGGTTAAGAATTGCCGCGTAAAAAATAAATAACAATTGCCAGGTAATTCATCAGTGTGGAGGGATAGAGGCGTGTACGGCCACGATGCATCCACCTAAACTCTCTCCGGATATAGAAAGCGACGATCTCGGACAAGACATTGGCACCGAATATCAAGCAAGCAAGCCACACTTTGCTTTGTTTGTTGGGTATATTTGTGGGACCCACTCGAAAAGCAATATTTTATCGTATAGCTCGTATGTGGTCCCCACTTTCAATTGTCACGTGTCGTTATGTGATTACTTGGACAATTCTATACTTACGCCTCTCCCATCGTGACCGTGGAAACGTGTCGACGGGAAAGATGAAGATTACAACAAGATCGCGATCTTTCACTAGCCACTTTGGAGTGTTTTGCAAATGCAAGGGATGTGTGTTATTACGGACTATTATTTTGCATATTTTGATTCATACAAATGCGCATTTTTTTCTGTGAAATTGCAAATTATTGGTCTTTTTATTCATATGATATAAAATCATGATGTTGATACGTGTTATATGTAGTTCTTCAACGTGGCATGATCCGAGAGGTTTGACACTTTGCATTTATAATGAGCTCGAGGTCTATAAGTCAATTTTCATTTGGATTTGTTCACATTATGTTTAATGATTTATCTTCAAACGTTGATATCGCTTATTCCTTCGATTTAAATATTAAAACATCAGTTTCAAGGAGTTGTATTGTAGCTTTGTATCGGTATTATCAAAGCTAATTTGATGAAACTCATTTGTCAACTTTTTATATGGTAAAACTCGTAATTTAGAAAACTATAACGGATAGATTTATCCTCCTTTTAAGGTGTCGAACTAAAGATGGTCACACAATATTTAAGCATAATTTAAGCATTCCATCCCAGACCATAAGTTTTTGGATTCATTTGTTATATTTCTGGTAGTTAAAGACAAATAGCAGTTATGTTCTTTCTAATTGTAGTTGTGAAATCCTTACAAGCATTATCGAAATAATGTCTCTTATAGGTCCATTTCTATAAACAATAATATATATAGTTATTTTATGCATTTCCAATTCAAAATCTTTGGTCATGAGTAGATTGGCTTATATTATTTATAATTATTTACTATATATATTTTTCTAGTTTCAGTCGTAGAATTCTAACAAGCATTATCGAGATAATGTCTCTTATCGATTCATTTTGAATCAAATCTACTTTAAAATTGGTAATAAACACTATTTAGACCACTTTATCTAAAGAACAATTCTATAATTGGCATTTAAAATTAATAGACCACTAATTAGTGAATAAAATAGAAAATTTGTAAATATTAAAGATGTGAGTTATAATCCTTCCACCTCTTAAACAATATTTAAGGCACCAACCAGTTCGGCAATTGATGTTGCTAGCAGTACCAAAGAAATACTTTATCTATTCAACATTTTGGTAGAATCCATTCAATATTATCATTTCAATAAATAAAATTTTCTTAATATTATTTTCTGTAAATATTTTTTGAAAATTGAATCCATAATCAGGTTAAATTGCTTCTTTTTCCACCGCCTAAACATGAAGTCGTAACCTATAAAATCTTCATTTGGAGATTTTTTTTAATAGACCAATCTCTATACTATTAAAAGGGAAGTACAAATGACTAATCATTGTATCCAAACAGTTGTATACTTACTCCTATTTCTAAACCATCACCTACCTAGTAAAAATAAATTTCAAATATTTCTTAAACCTGAATACACATTCATTTATTCTTGAAATCATTAATTCTAAAAATAGATCACCAAGATATAACAATATCCACATCATTAATTATGATTTTTTATGTTTTATTGTTTTAGTATTGATACATGATGTCAATCCATGTTTTGCTTTCCATTTAGTTAAAAAAATAATTTATTTGGACTAATTTAATATCTAATTCGATAAGATTTGTTCCAAATTATTTCAATAAGAATAAAAAACATGATTGATTTTGCGTAGATTTGAAACTTTGAAACTACATGGAAAAGACTATAATTTGATGTTGAAACCATGTTAAATATATTATAAATTGTAAAGAAACAAAAAATCCACAAATATATATTAAACGAACAAAATAAAAATGTTTATAAACAGTAAAAAATAAAAAAATTACAAATTTATAGGAAAACAATTGACTACCACGAATTGGAATCTAGTTGATTATTAACATGTTATAGTATATTTTAAAAGAATTACAATAGACAAAGTGAGCACTGAAATAACTTATCTATTCGCTATATATATGACATATATCATTCATTAACATTCGTGCTAAAAATAAATCAAATCTATATTACCAAACGTGCAAACATAAACAATTTTTATAACCTATCGTTATAAAAAGGAAAAAAAAAATTGCAGAAAATATGTTAGTTCGTATTGTTATTTTATTAATATAAATAAACAATAGTTTCGAGAATTGTGTTGAGGTGTTCTAAATGAGGATTGTCGGAAACAGGCAGTGCGAGGTTGGGGCAAGAGATGCTCCACTAATCAGATCATATTGGGACCATTGGCCATGTCTTATATTATATATAATATAGTCTATAATATACAAACTAATTATTTGCTTATTTATTTTCGTTGCCCACTTTATTAAAGCTATGCCATCTTATAAGTAAATGGAATAAAAGACGATAGTACTTGTAAAATTTATGTAACATGCTTACGTGATTAATTTTTGTAATCAAAATACTTAAACGGTAGAAAAATTGCTTAAAATTATGTCACTATATATCAAATAATTATTCATATTAGTGGTCTACAATTCACACATGTATACTATCACATTTAAATCGAATTATAGCACGGGCAATGATATTACTATAAATTACTAAGCTAATTCATTTCAATATATCTTGTTTTAAACTCCGGTTGTATATCAAGTTATAAATATCAAATATGGTAAAATTATTTAGAATAAGATCTTACCGTAGGAAAATGTTAATTGGCATATTTGTGGTATGGTAAGGTTTTAGGTCAAGGCCAAAAACTTAACCGAATAAAGATGAAAGATAGCAGAATATTAAAGGATTTTAGACGGAAATTTTAATTTTTTAGTTGATAGATTGTTTTCGTTAAAACTTTAGTTGACAGATTTAAAATGTATTTATATTTCTCATTTTCTTTGTGTCCCTTCGAAAAAGAGAGTTCAAATTGATGAAAATAAATTGTAGACTATTATTTGAAAAATGATATTATATTAACAGTACAATAGGTCTTTTAACATTTATTTAAAAAAATTTTATATTTATAGAAAAAGTATTCAATTGATAGTACTTTTCGCCCAAAAAAATAGAGGCTTATTGTTTAGTTTAATTTCAAATTTGGCAACGTCTTGTTCCAAAAAAAGGGGGGGGGGGTGGATATAGAAATAGACGTATAGTTACATTTAGACCCGTTTTACAATTCGACCAGAAATTTGGGCCAGTAAAGGCCGAAAACGAAAACAATGGGCCTAAATGTTTTCTAAAAAATATATTTCTTTTTCTCCAATTTGATAAAATTATTTTCGAAGAGACTGAAATCGACGGGGGAATTAGAGAAGAAGATGGGAACGGCGGTGGGACAGTGGCTAGAGGAAGCGCTCGTTGATCTCTGCCGTAAACCAGAGACCGGTTTAAATTTCGATCGTGATGTCATCTCCGGTTTAGTCTCCTATTGCGATCTAGCTCAGCCTGTCGATGCCAAGGAGTATCTCGACGTAAATCCTAAACCTTTTGAATTTCAGATTCTCGTTTCATGCTTATGTTCTTCGGATTCGATGATTTCAATTGAATAGTGTATTTCTAGAATTAAGCTCTCTGAACCGTTGAAGAAGTTATTTTTTACATATATGTTGTTTAATTTAGGTTTTAGTATGAATCAGAGAAGAATAGTTCATGAATTGTAGCATCACAAAAGGGAATTTTGACCACTATTTCTGAATTGCTTTAAGTTTGTCTTTATTGATTGACTGATGAACCTAAATGATATCTTGTGATTGAGATCAAACGATTATAAGATTTAAGGTTAGGCAAGGGATTGTTAGTACATATATGATACAGTTTTAGGTTTGTAGTCATCAAAACGACCGTTCGTCTGATGACTCAGAACTTTTTAAATGTTTATGGAAGTCCCGAGTTGATCCAAGATCGCTTCAAGAGTCAATGTCACCAAGTTCGTTTTCGACGATAGTATAGGCACTACAGATTAGATGCGCTTGTAACCAGAAACATTTACTTGGGATAAATTACATTGTTTAAAGCTTATGATACTGTACTACCTTCACATTTCTTGGCTATCATTCTTGCGGCTACTGGTCAAGCTTGCTAGTGTTCATATGATTGTATTTGTACCTGTTGTTGAAATAATTTTGTTATGCAAGCATTATTGGATAGAAATTATTAGCTAGCTTATCTTAGTGCAAACATTGAGTACTTAAATGGGAATGTATCACTTGTGGCTTGAGGAGAGTTGTGTATAGCTAAAGTCTGACTGAAAAATTAAGTTTTAGAAAAGATATATTATAATTCGTCTAGTCCCAGAGTAAGTAAGACTGATTGATTTTATTGATGCCTTTATCCAGAATATTATTGGAAAAGAAGGCAAAAGCATTATTACAGAATATCTACAGCGAAGAGGATACAAAGAACCATCCAGCCATGTAGCAAATAGTTCAGGTCCAGAACTGCAGATGTATATTAAGCCAAAAGTGGATAATGGTGCTTCTATTGGAATCAAGAAACAGTTTAAAACACCAAAAGAGGGAACATCTTCTAGTCACCAAGCTGGAACTGCGAAAGTAACAGCTCCGGCCCAGCAAGTCAATCCTAAGAAGAAAAAAGGCGGAAAAGTGATTTCTCTAGCTGAGGCAGCAAAAGGATCGATAGTGTTTCAGCAAGGAAAACCCTGTGCATGCCAAGCTCGTAGACACAGATTAGTGAGCAACTGTTTGTCGTGTGGGAAAATAGTGTGTGAACAAGAAGGAGAAGGGCCTTGCAGTTTCTGCGGGGCACTTGTGCTAAAAGAAGGAAGTACATACGCTGGGCTAGAGGCAGGGTTTACTCCAGTTTCTGATGCTGATGCGGCAGCTGAAGCATATGCAAAAAGACTTGTAGAGTATGATAGAAACTCGGCCGCTCGTACAACAGTTATTGATGACCAAAGTGATTACTATGAAAGTGAGAGTAGTACTTGGCTCTCTGCAGAGGTATATATAGTCTCTCTCCGTTGGTAAATGACACTTGGTGTTTTGTTTCCCCATTGACATATTAATTCGGATTCTGTTCTCAGGAAAAAGAGCTAGTGAGGAAGAAACGCGAGGAGATTGAAGAAGCTGAACAAGCCAAAAAGAACAAAGTGGTTATGACCTTTGATTTAGTCGGCCGTAAGGTAATTTTTGAAAAATCCGTGTTTTCTACTCGTTTGAAACTACAAGTATCCTTATATTTGGACATAATGATAAGTTATAGAAAGCCTGGACTCGTTTTCCCTGTCTCAAGTCTCTCTGCAATGTTACTATTCGTCTCTTCGATCTTTACCTACTTTTCATCTGCAGTATGGATTGCTTGAATTGCTATACCCATATCGATTTACTAATCATTCGAAGTACTGATGATTCATGATTTAACATAAAGGTTCTGTTGAATGAAGATGACATCTCAGAACTAGAATCAAGGAACAGGATTCTGGGACCACCCGAGACTAAAACCGTAAACAGAATAAAACCAAACCCGACTGCAAAAATGGTTCCAATCTTCTTAGATCCGGGACCAACCGAGAAGAAGCCAAACAATAGCTCCTCCAAGAAAGACAACAAGAAGAACCGAAATGGTTTGTGTCTGGAGATCACAGGAAGGGTACAACATGACAGAAGTGAACTTAAGTACTTACAAACCAATCCATCATCAGGACACGATGGGCTTCATGTAGAATATGGTGGTGAATGTTCCTTAGATTACGACTGAAATTTTTTCTCAGGCGATGTTTTTTCTCGACTTGAAAATTATACCCGGTTTAAGGTATCCGGTTTAGTAAACCGGACACTTTTTCTTCAGTTTTAAAAGTCAACAATTTTTCCTCTCGATGAGTCCACGTCGGTCAAGATTAATCACGTGTTCGGAAATTTGGGTTATTCATGTGCTTACGTGGCGATTTTTAATTGGGTAATATTAAATTCTCTCGGTTTTATTAAGATAAGATTATTCGTCTCCACGTGTAACGTATATCCCAGCTATCAAATCCTTTTCTTGAAGCACTATGTATTTTTAAATTTTATTTTTTTCGTTAGAATTCGTCGTCATGGGGAAATAGAATATGTTCGAATTAATCAAAGTTAGTTTATTACTTTATTTTTGTAAAGTCAATTTATAAACTTGTTTTCTGACTATATGAATAATCATTTTTGTGGCTATATATAGAAATTTAATTATATCTCAACGAGTTTTAATTATCTAATGTCCATAGACAAATCTTTTTGTCACCCGAGATTATATTCTTACTGAACTACAAAAAAAAAAAAAAAACTAAAACTTTGCAAATTCGAGCTCTGTTTGATTGAATCCACCCACTGATGGTGAAATATAAAAATAATATGGTCGCTACTGTATTAGCATTAATATAACTATGATTAAGACAATAAATAATCCTGCCCTCATAAAATAAGTAATGAATAGTGGTAAGGTCGAAAAAAAAAGCAACATTGATATGATGCGACACAAGTCCTTTTGTTATCCACACCTTTCCAGCAAAATCCCTTTTATTTCTAAATAATGTAAAAGAACATTTATGACGTCACCCACCCATGACTTCTTATAATGGAAAAGATTCCATCTGCCCCCTACCAGAAAATCGGAAAAACTAGCTCCTTTCTGGTAGTATTGTTATCACCAAAAATATAATGGTTTTGTTTTCATTAAACCATAGACTATATATATTAGTCTATTTTTGCTATCACCAAACAATTGTTGGTAAGAAAACTGCAGTATTGTAAAATTGTTTTTTCATTCCATCATTAAGCGGATTTCCAATCAAAATTAATATTAAAGGGACAAAAATTCAGATATTTTTTTCTTGTTAAATGGTTTGATATGTTATCCATTGGAAGAGTCTACGCCATGAATAGTATCACTTTATTTTTTTTGTGTTTTAGCCAAAGCAATATAACAAAAAAAAAAGTATGAAATAATAAAGAAATGCTATACAACTCATAGTATAGCTAAATGTATATATAAATATATATATATATACATAAATGTTGATGTGGTGAAAATAAAAAGAAGAAAGGGAAAACGGAAAAAAAAAGAAGAGAAATTAAAGGTATAAGATTTGGACAAAAGATGCCAACAGAGCATCTGGCAAAAATGTTAGATGGTAAGATGTCTATTTCAATAGCCACATTTATGTGCAAACGATACCGCAATCGCCATGTGGTCTCTTAAAACGCAACACTTTGTATCAATACGAACCAAACCACCAGCTGTACCAATCGCTGTATGCATGCATGCCACTGCGTTTCAACTTTCAACCAAATTCTCTATTGTTTAAGTCACTAATTACTGTTACATTAACAAATTATGATAGTTGGATTGATTCTCTCACTTTACATTATTGTCCTTAGACATAACTAATGTCATTTTCGATATTCCCTAAATTCCAATACGAATTTGGGTATGTAACTATATATAATTTTTCAGATACAATAGTAACAAATTCCTAAGTATATATTAATATTTATATAACCATACGTCATTGGAGTATATCTTAGTTGGTTTATTATACATTAATTTTACGTGTAATACCAAAATACAAAGCATTAAAAGATGAGCTGGTGAGTAATACAGTCTTTTCTTTTGAGTGCAACTAGTAAATACGTTCATGTGTCAAACATTTTTGGTGTATTTTGGTTATAAGGTTAGAGACAAGTGGGTCCAAAAAAAAAAGGAGAAAGTTGTAAAAGCTTGCTGGTTACAACCTGCAACTTCACACTTTAAACTTTTAACAAAACTTTTATATAAATATCTAATCCTTCACTACTTAATCGTTAACTTTTAAGCCATCCATACTGATTAATTTCATCCTCCCTAAATATTTTATTTTTGCGATCATTAATATAAAATTTCTGACGCTTAGAAAATCTGCCTTTATATTGGCCAGCAAAGAGTACTTTGGTTATAGATCCATTTGTAAGTAAGTAATTATATATATTCTTACTGACAGAAAATTAGTTAATAATTGGGTCTATATATATAGTCTACGTACGTAGACTTTCGGCAATTTATAATGTGGTAAATGATATAAAAAATACTTTCCTAGAAGCACGCTAAATCTATCATATTATTATTATTATTTATTTTTAAATCTAAATCTAAATCTATCATATTAGACTATTGTAATAGTATTTTTTTTTAAAAATCTATCATATTGGACTATTAGTATATATATATATATATATATATACTCGTTAAATCATTTAAAAAATATTAACTCACTGTAAATTGTTTATTGGAGCAGGATTTTTGGAAAAACATTTGAAACTACGAGATCAAGCTACAAAGAATATGTGGCCTCAAGGAATAAATGAACACAAGCTTTAAAAAACTGTGAAAATGCCTAAAACCGGTATAATGTTTTGTCGATAACAGTCTGATATATACACGAGTTAGAAAACGACCTTAAAATAGTTCTAATATAAATCTAAAAATAAAAAGATAAATTTGGATGTTCGTGGTATAAATTCTTTAAAAAAGCTTAGTGTCCAAGATTTGTGAAGATGTGATTATATGAAGTGTGGTTGTAGTCATATATCTCTTTTCCTACAGCAAATATATCACGATATCTACAATATCTCCTAATTTCTGGGGGAAAAAGTCTATCAAGATTCAAGAATAGTAAATTATCATTTAAACATGTGCGATACTGATTCGTTTTGTATACATTAACTGTTTGGTTAATTAAATACGTAAATATGGTAAAGCAAAAACTTATGTGGGGGTTCTTCATCAAAAAAAAAAAAAACATTTATGTGGGAAACTAACTAATAAACTAAAGGAAAAAAAACAGGTTTTTAAACTGCTGGACGAATTTTAAGGAATATGAACTATAACATCGTTCTAAGTTAGAGGAGAGCAAATAAAAACAAGACGAACAACAAAAAAACGTGGGGTACATTTTAAAGTAGCACATCATGGGGACATGAGCTATGTTCAAACCTGGGTAATGGAGGTAAAGTTGGAAAGACAATGCCACTAGCTTAATAGCTATAACAATTGACGTAGCAAAGTTAGAAAGTTAAAATCATAAAATCTACAGAATCACTTTTGATATTAATATTTTAAATATGAATGGAAATATTATATGTTAAAAATCGATAGAAACAATTATATATTAATTTCATGTTCTTATACTTTTTAATTTGTTTATCTTGTTATATTTGTTATCTTCAAAATATTACAAACCAACTAAAAGACCTTCTTATTAAGTATTATCCATTTTCATTTAAAAACCAGTTCTTAGAATTAGTCCTTGTTATTTATTACGCACATATATATACATGAAATATCATTATTCATTAGAGTTATCCGATAGTATAAATGTTTTATATTTAGAGATTAAAATTAGGATAGGAGTACTTTTTTCTTGAAATACATAGATTTTTCTATCTCATTATTTGATTTTTTTTTGTGGTGCTGTTTACAATGTTTTAAAAAAAAAAGAAAACTAGTTAATTTATCCAAACAAATTAAATGATTCTAATAATTGTAAATAAAGCTTAAGCAATAATATTTCGGATTTATTTTCATACTTACGTAATTAAAAAATATCAGTATGTATAGTTTAATTTTATGTGGAAAAATTTATATATCTGTAAACAAAATGAAAAATAAACTAAATAAGTTTGCGACAAAAAAAAAAGAAAGAAAGAAGAAGCTAAAACACATGAGATAGATGTTAGGAACTTAGAAGATGACCCACCGCTCATATCATACATTTAGTTAATGAAACATGCCCAGCCTGTTTTGTACAATAAGCTAAGATATGTTACATCAAAGAGACCCATCAATTTCTTTGTATTAAAGTAAATTGTTTCACAAAATGGAAACATATTTATTTCAAATCCAAATCCTCAATTCTATTTTCTTGCATGTATATCTTCCTATTTAAGTAGTTTTTATGCTATGAGTGATTGACCATTTGCTTTAACCTAGAGGTATCTTGATCTATACCAAATATTGGATACACATAGTGTATTATCAGCGATGTATCATAGTAATAAAAAATTTAAGTTTAGAATGGTAATTAAGACAAAAAAAAAAAAAACTCGATCACATGTTAAATATTCGTAAGTTTATTGATTATGTAAGTCTTTACATTGAAATTCAACAGTTGTGTTTTATCAACGAATAAATTTTAAAAATGGCAATACTCGATGGTCGGTATCTAAACTTTTTTTTGCAGGTATCCAAATTATACCTACCAAAAATGTCGACTGGATCAGAAATAGATATTAAAAATAGGAAAATATACTATCTATTCTAAGTTTCTAACACAAATCTTATACATATTTGACTTTTTCTGGGACCCGACCGGTACCATTCTATTAACATCAACTTAAAAAAGTATCATATTTCTGCATGTAAAATGATACTTATTTATTTTTATTTTTTGTAAAGGGCTTTAACACTTATAATGTTGGATACAATCTTTCAAATATTTTATTCATTACAAGTTTACAATGCAAGTACGTAATGGACTATTGGGGAGTAATTTCTTATATAGAGGAATAATTACAATTTACAGGACAAATGGTAAGTAATATTTATAATTTAGACCGACGACCACTTGTGTTTCTGTCATTTTTCATTTACGAATATGAACAATCCATTTGATTCCGTCCTAGGTGGGAGTAGACTTCAATCTACAATAATAATTAATTAATAGTACAAACCACTTGATCAGTGAATTAGTTACATAATAAACTAAAGGAAGTAATTATTCAAGGATGATCCCTACCTAGGGCCCAAATTTCTTTAATTCAACCCTAATTAAGCAATTAGTTAAGAGTCCATTAGAAGAAGAAAGCAAGTACCATCATCATATATATATATATATATAATCATGCATATTTATCAAAGTTTTTTTGCATAAATAATTAAAAAAATAAGATAGGGAATCCCAAAGCTATCATCATCCACATTTACTCTACCATACTTTTGTTATGCATTATGGATGTTTCCCTTTTATATTCTAAATTGTTGAAAAAACAATGTTACAAAAATATACTTTTATGGTGCTATTTTGTAAAACAAATATGAAATACAGTTCAATATACCAAAAAACAGTTTAATACGTCAAAAGAGTTCGTAATGTGCAAAATTAAACTGTAGCAAATACCACATATGAAATATCTTAAAATAGTAATTGTATATATATATATATGATTATTGCCCTTGTTATTCAAAAAAAAATTGTGTAATAAAACTAATACTTTTCACTACCTTATTCATGTGTAATTGTTAGAGTCTATTTACTGTATTTTAGAATTAAAATAAAAATATTTTCGTTTGAAAATTCGAAATAATTACATTCACTATAAAAAGGAAAAGTCAAGATGCTAATTACTAATAGTATTTTTATATAAAGTTAAATTTTCATATATTCCTGTTTTTAAGATCCAATTAAACTAAAAAAAAAAACTACTCGAAAACATAATTCAACTTTTGGCCAGTGGTGTTTGTATATAGATTTGCTACTTATTTGATTAAACCAAATAGAATGATTTTGTTTAAAGATTTAATAAAGAAACAAAATTGAATAATCAATGATAATGTAATTCCGGCAAAAGTAGCAGGGGAAACAATGATTACGTGAATGAAGTGGGACCCAAGGTTTTGAAATTTATTTTTCTAAATTTTTGACCAAATAGAAAGAGGAGTGTGGGGCCCATTATCCTCTCGTCGACCTCTCCATTGTCTTTATGGAAATGAATGATAAAAGAGGACACCTCACGTGGACTCTGCAGCCATAACGACTCTCTCCAACCATATCTTTCATATATTATTATTAACTTATTTATTAACCTTCTCTTCTTCTTTTTTAATTTTCTTACATGTATATATATTAAAGACGACGTTGTTGTACAATTTCATCTCATTTATTAACGCAACGTTCAGATTTTTCCATTTTTAACTAGTCGTGAAAAGGTATTTTCATTGTACGGTGAATATTGTAGCCCATTTTTACGGTGGGCTTTTCCAGTTTGAATGATTATACATGCATCGAGAAAAGAAAAAAACGAAAATGAAGAAAATAAAATATTTTATTTGTTTTCTAGTTAAAACGATGATCCCATTAAAACACACAAAAATCTTTAGATATGGTGACTAGCAAGGAGTTCTAGCAAATTCATTTTGAAATTTTTTTGGCGTCAAATACTAAGACGGATTAAGTAACTCTTAACGAGTTGATTTGATTGCATGTGGCTGGAATCAATGTTGAAATCTTCAAATTTATGGTTAGATTCAAGTATTCAACAAATGTTTGCTATAATTATATCAATCGATTTGCGTTGATTCAATGATAATTTTTTCTTCATCTATTAAATGTTACTCCCATTGTTGACGTTTCTCTTCTTATACATGTTTATTTTTTAGTTATTTTTTTGGTCATATTATTGTGTAAGCTCGAGAGATGAAAACTATATAAAGAAGCGATGAACAGTTCATATTTTATTTTTTTTATTATTTTTAATAAAGATGCAATGAGAGTTCATTTATTTATTTTCTTTTACTTTTTCCTTAGTTAATGGTTTGTAAAGCTCACCCATATAATTCTCACTCATGATTTTTGTTTCTTTAAACTTTTCTCCCCATTCTCTCTTTCTCTCTTATCCTCTCCTTCTCACTCAATTCCTTCAAAACATCTTTTAAAAAAAATTCCCCTCTTGTAAAAATAAACAAATCACATATAAATAAAACCAAAACCCTAATTGATAAATATAATATAGTTATAGCTCTCTCCACTTATATATGCAAAAGCCAACATTGAGTGTCTTAAATGTCATAATGGACGGTGGAGACAACGTTGGAGGAGGAGGAGGAGGAGGAGACGATCACCACCGTCACCTTCACCATCACCACCGTCACCTTCACCATCACCACCGCCCTACTTTCCCTTTCCAACTCCTCGGAAAACACGACCCCGACGACCACCAACAACAACAACCTTCTCCTTCCTCCTCCTCCTCTCTTTTCTCCCTCCATCAACACCAACAATTATCCCAATCGCAACCGCAATCTCAGTCGCAATCGCAACAAAAGTCACAACCGCAGAAAGAGTTACAAATAACGCAAAACCAAGAGGAATCTGCGGTAGCAACAGCTAAAAAGCCGCCGTTAAAGCGAGCTTCTACTAAAGACCGACACACGAAAGTAGACGGAAGAGGGAGGAGGATAAGGATGCCGGCGTTATGTGCAGCTAGGGTTTTCCAGCTTACGAGAGAGCTAGGTCATAAATCCGACGGTGAGACAATAGAGTGGCTTCTTCAACAAGCTGAACCATCTGTAATCGCCGCCACCGGAACCGGAACTATCCCGGCGAATTTCACTTCTTTAAACATCTCTCTCCGTTCTTCAGGCTCTTCTATGTCTCTCCCTTCTCATTTCCGAACTGCTGCTTCCACTTTTAGCCCTAATAACATGTTTTCTCCGGCGATGCTTCAACAACATCAACAAAGAGCTAGTGGTGGTGTTGGGTTTCATCATCATCTACAAGGACGTGCAACGACGTCGTCTTTGTTTCCGGGAATCGATAACTTCACACCAACGACGTCGTTTTTAAACTTCCATAATCAAACAAAACAAGAAGGAGATCAAGATTCAGAAGAATTAAGCTCAGAGAAGAAACGTAGACTCCAAACGACGTCGGATTTACATCAACAACACCAACATGATCAAATCGGAAGCTATACTCTTCAATCTAGCAACAGTGGATCCACAGCCGCCGCCGCCGCTCAACAAATCCCTGGAAATTTCTGGATGGTTGCTGCGGCTGCGGCTGGTGGTGGTGGTAATAACAACCAAACAACCAGTCTTATGACAGCTTCGGTTGGTAGTGGTGGAGGTGGTGGTGGTGGTGGTGAGCCTATTTGGACGTTTCCTTCTATTAACACAGCGGCGGCTGCGTTATACAGAAGTGGCGTTCCCGCCGTTTCGAGCGGTTTACATTTTATGAACTTCGGAGCGCCAATGGCATTTCTTACTGGACAACAACAGCTAGCAACTACTAGTAATCATGAGATCAATGAAGATACTAATAATGAAGGAGGAGGAAGAAGCGACGGTGGTGGTGGTGATCATCATAATACACAGAGACATCATCATCATCATCAACAACAAGAACATCATCATAATATTCTCTCCGGTTTAAATCAGTACGGACGGCAAGTTTCCGGCGAATCTCAAGCTAGTGGATCACTTGGAGGCGGTGAAGAGGATCCTCAAGACTAGGCACACAAAAAAAACAATTTAACCGTGGATTCGCTGCCGACGGCGGTGGCGGTGACGGCGTTCGGCGGCTGTGTAGTACTTTTGTTTCGCCGTTATTTTTTTTTTCCTGTAGTAATTTTTTTTGTTGCTAAGTAAAAAACAAAACACGTGAGATTTTTTAATTTTGATTTTTTTTTTTGTTTTTTTACTTTGATTTTTCTTGTGAGTGAGTGATTAAATAGTACACGAGATTTTTTATGTCAGGTTTTTTTGGATTTTGAGGAGAATATGACACTTTTTTATCATTATTATTTTTAATTGTTTTTTCTTTTGTGATAGTGTCACTGTCTCGGATCTCAGTCATCTTGGTTTTCTTTATCCATTAAGAAAATTAATTATGCGTAAAGAACTTTAACATGTTTCAATCTTATTGTTCTTTTTTAGTAGCTTTACATTTTAAAGTGTAAAACAAAATGTCAAAATTTAAGAAATTAATTTATCGAGGAACGGAGATGGGCCTCTCTCTCTTGGCCCACCAATCTCCTTCTCAGTTGGCCCTTGAAGTAGTTGTTTCAAAGCTAATAGAAAACAGCAAAGTGTCTCGTTTGTTTACATGGTCGAACGAAAACGATACAAAAAAACATAAAAATATCTCGTTTGATCTTATATGCTAGGAAATATATTAAATGTTTTTTTTAGTACATCATTTTATCTTTGTTTCTCTGTCGTTTGTCCCCACTGAAAGGTTGATCGGATTTTGTATGATATTCAAATATTTTAATCAAGACTACTTTTAATTAGACTATCTGAATTAAAACTCTAAATCAAGTTTGAAAGACTTGTTATCTGAATTTAGACTGTCGTAAAGTGTGGTTCACAATTGTCTTTGGCAAACGTTCTAATTAACAAGGTACACCAAAAAATATTGATTGTTTTAATATTTTCTGGAAATATATTTAGTCAGAACGTAAATTACTATACAAAATATATATTTAGTTAGAACGTAAATTACTTTACAAAATCTATTCTCAACGAGGTCAAAGAAGTAGTATGTATTCTCTACATTTGGAGGTATTAAAAATTGATCTAGTCCATGTCAAGCACTAGTTCTACCATACTGATTGTCAGTGTTCGGAACATATTGTTTATAGTTAAATATATGTTGAGATTTCATTTGTAAACTATTTTTCTCTAGATTCGATTTCCAAGTTTATTTAAGGTCGAGGTTGATGGCAAAAAAATATTCTCTACGGTTTTTAAATCGTCTAATAAGTTTACAAAAAGATGGAAATAAAAATAAATGTGAATTATTATTAAACTATATATTATATCATTGAATGTATAATAAATAAACATTTACACAAATCCAATAAGTAGAGAGAGAGAGAGAGATTGATTGTGGTGGTGACATGAGGACTGTAGCGTTGTAAGGAGTGTGGGACCCAAAACGTTATCAGGTGCAGTGATTGTCGTGTGGACCCTATTACATCTGATTATCTCCGTAACTAACGTTTTACTTTTTTTTTTTCTCACTGACACAAATTCTTTCTCTCTTCTTTTCACCTCACTAGCTGTAATAAAAATGGATAAAACTACTAGTCGTAGTAAATCAACCATAAATATATAAAACTACGTTATTTTCATTATAATATGTTTTTTTGTTTCTTTTGCAAAGTACACCTTATAAAGGTTAATGAAATGTAGATATATATCCATCATTCGACCTGAATTGAAGGTAAAATTAGTATATATATCTCACGTTTGTCATTATGATAGCTGAATATCCGATCTAATTTTTTTTTAAATTCGTAAATAAATTAATGAATGACATGCTATTTAATTATTGTACTGGTTATTAGGTTACGAATTGATAATTAGTTTGCGTTAATACTTTTTTCTTATACAGTATATTTAGTGTTTTTTACTTATGTTTTGTGTAGCTTTTCGTAAATATATACACAGATGTGCCATTAAAATTCGGACTACGTACGCAGCTAGCTAGTCAACTGAGGTTTAGGACAGAGATTGAAAGAGTTAAATTAGTGTTGTTGGGGGGTAAGTTTAAGAACACATGGGTTTAAATTCGGAAGTAGCAATCGTACGGAAACGTAAAAATTGGTCCCCAGAGGAAAATTACATTAAATTTACATTAAAGTAGCAATGTACGATTAAAAAGTGTCTATCTTCAACTTGTCACGGGGCCAAATGAAATCATGTGTTTGTTTATTTTTTTCCTTAAAATACATATTTTAAACGAATATTTATCCTTAAATACAGTCATTTAAATTGTGTACTAGCTAGCGAGTACTTTTTTAATTATATCGTGTGCCATGAAAATTTCCTAAAACGCGAGTAATCTTTTATAATGGTGTCATGAATCCGAGAGTCTCACGTTTATAACGGTCCAACCATTATAATCCAAGATTCAAGATCCACTTGCGCTCGGACCGAAACTTCTTGAGGATTCCTAAAATGCAAACTTACACTTAGCTACTAGGCTACAATGGATCCTGCTCAAATAGTGAATGTTTATTTAAAACTTCTTTTTTTTTTAATCTCGTGCAACAATTGGTGAGAAAGAGAATAGGCTCATGGCCTAAGCCCAACTCTACAAACTTGTAGTTATAGGTGGGCCTTGTTGCTATTGTTCTATCATCTGACATCTATGACATCAGAAGACAAAAATCCCTTGACAGAGAAAAAAAAATTGTTACTTTCTAAACTTTGTAAATAAGAGTGATCAAACTATTGGAGACAAGATCTAAAACTTTCTTCAACTTGTTCATGCGCGAGAGTTCCAAGCTTTACGCATTTTTTGGCAAAGATACATAGTTGCATTTATAGCTCCAGCAACCAAGAAACCAGATACAGCTTGTCTTGCGCTTGAAACCATTACTCTTCTCCTCATTACTTTCTCCATACATTTCGCTGCTTCTTCTCTTGAACTTACACAAACTTCTCCCGTAACTCTACCTATATATATATATATATACCAGTTCAACCATCAAGAATCATGCCTAGGTTTCCTTTTATATATTAAGTAGATAGAGATCAGAGATGATACCGGTCTCACTCACGATTTTCTTCTCCCCGAGTGACTTCCCCATTTGGCTTCTCACTGATGCGGGAAGAGAGGAGACCAGAGAACGTGTTGCTGAAAGGCTAGAATCCTGTGCACAAGTTGAAAAGGATCAATATAAGAGCAATCTCAAGATTGAGTCAACTATATATATTTATTTCCATGGTGATGAAGCTATAAACTATGCATACCTGAAATAATTTAGTGTGACTAGTTTCAGCAGATGTGGATCTCAGCAAGTTTTTGGTCTCGCACTCTTCAAGAAAAGGCTTATACATTGACTGGAAAAGATTAAATTGTCCCTTCACAATCTTGTTTACCTAATAGGAAAAGGATTGAACTAATGGAATCAGAACTCAAATCACCCAAACATGTGAAGTAAATTACATGTTCTGAAAACAATTTTAGCTATATGATGTTAATCAAGAACAGGAATGGGTTCTCTCACCTTATTAGTGTCCTCTGCAAAAAACATGCGTAAGTCTCCCATATAAGAAAGGCTGCATATTTTGGCGTAGAGATCTTCCTGTGTAAGAGTTCGGTGAGTTATAGTGTACGGTCTCATGAACCTTCAAAATTTCTGAGCAATGAACAGATAATCAACCTCTGTGAATTTTGATGGCAGGAGAAGAAGAGCTGCAGATATTGCAGCTCTCTTATTAACAGAATTTACATCCTCTATGTCAAGATTATCAACAAGCATATGAACCTGCAACCAAAGGCACTTTCTGAAAACATCTCACGATCCACTGTTATTAGTAAGAACACCAAGTAACTAGCATACCGGTTTTTGTAAACGGCCACTCAAGTAGAGTCTATTCCAGTCCAGTATGTCCTGTACTAGATCATTCATCCGAACAACCCCATACTTAAGCTTCTGCAAATAGCTTCACAAGGAAAATAAATCATGCAAGAAAAATGGCTTAAAATTACATACAACGTGATCATCCTGAGCAGTATATAAACATATGAAATATAGATAGAAATACAATATTGTTTATTAGGTCTTAAACAACTTTACAGTCTATGGGAAGTTCTTACCCTGTCGTTCCAATTGACAAATGGATTGAAGTGAACTCCGACTCCTACTTTATCAGCAACATTCGTAATCTATTCTCGGATATATAAAACCGTGTGTTCAGTGTTTGATTAAGCCGTATAAGCAATGAAAGAGTAATGAATGTCTAAAGAAACATACCAGCCTAGCTCCCCCCAGGTGAACCATCCATGAAGCATAGTGATCTGAATTCATTTTCAGATTCTTGGTCACACAATAAAAATTCTTAATTAGGATCTGTGGGCTTTTAAATAGCTCATGATCTAACAAATTATAATCAAAAGATATTGCTCACCTCAGAGTGCCATTTCATAGGATCAGAAACTCCAATGATATAGTCAACCATTTTAGACTACAAAACCAAAGGTCGCATTTTTTTCACACCCAATTAGTAAAATGATTCAGAAACAGAAAAGCTCATCACAGAGAGTTAAAGGAGAAGATAAAAACCTTATCTTGGTTATTTGGGTGCAATGTCGAACCATAAACACAACAGAAATCCACAGGTGGAAGAACATTCAAGAAGCTTGAAAGCTCATCTCTTTGAGAAGTTTCCATTTTCCCACTGGTTCCAGAATTCAACTGGGCAGACCTATTCAAATGAAGAAACAGAATAAACGGTTTCTCTGTTAGAAGGATCAATTAAATTTCGAGTAATCTAGGTAAAGTTTCTACATTTAGGTTTATGAATCACTGAGTTTTGAGATCGATACAAACCAGAGGAGGAATGAGAAAGGACAATTGAAGAAGCTTACCTTGGAATCAATCTCTGCTGAGTAGCTGGAGTCAGAGTCCTAGTTTCCGGAATCGCCGGAGACGAAGTGACTTGGAGAAGAGAAATTGAGAGACT
The DNA here is from genome assembly GCA_028015245.1 of Cardamine occulta. NCBI lineage: Eukaryota > Viridiplantae > Streptophyta > Magnoliopsida > Brassicales > Brassicaceae > Cardamine > Cardamine occulta. The sequence continues at coordinate 5,673,193 of CM051381.1, forward strand.
CAGTGAATAGAATAGAACGGAAGCTGCGCCGATGAAAAATTAACGTCGGTCTTAACGACTAAAAATGCCTCAACAGACCCCTGGACGTTCGGTCTAATCGGTCCGGTTTGGTTTAAAAGTTTTGGTTTTCGGGTTATTCGGTTAGTAATAATCTTCTCCGAAATTTGATTGAATTAAAATCCGGTTCAGTTCGGTTCGGAAACCTGAAATTTCGGTTCGGTTTTCTTTAATAAATATTTGGAGATCAAGAAGGGTAAAGGAAACGATGGCTGTTGTCCTCAGAACGAATAATGGAAAGTCACAGGAAATGGGAGTTGGCGATGGTGAACGAAGAAGAGCATGGGGAGAAGTAAAAAGAAATGGAGAAGATGAGGAAGAAGAACGAAGAACAAGAGACAAAGGAAAAACAAAAGAGAGAATAAAAGAGAGTGGCTGATTTGGTGAGAACTAGTAGGGTACAAGGGTTTTATTAGGTCAAACCGATCGGTTTAAATATTAAATCGGTTTAAATATTAAATCGGTTTAAACCCGGACCGAACTGTAAACCGAATAAAAAAACAAAAGCTGCCGATCGGTTTAGTTTCAATTAAACCGAATATAGGAAGAAGTGGGATCCGAACGGATTATTTGGATTTTGGGATATCCGAACCGAATTACGAATTTCGGTTCAGTTCGAAACTATTTTATTTTTGTTGCCCTAACTCTAGACAAATGTTTAACTTATTAAATATTCAAATTACGAAGCCAATTAGAATTTTACTAGACCATTAAAACTGCAATCACTTAATCAAATACTCGAGTTTGTGGGAGGCACACGCCAGCAGCGGCGGACGACAGACGTCATCGACTCTCGACGGATCGTTTCCATGCCTTTAGTATCCGTCACGTGGACCCCACACTCCCTACGTTTAATAATTAATACTAGTATTTATGAAAAAAACAAAAATAAGCCGTCGATACCTTTTAATTTTAAGAATTTACCTAAAACTTTATGTAGAAAATCAAAATTCAACATACCCAATATGATCAATTAAAATCACTCCACTCGGTAATTATATTTAATACTATAAGAATATAAGATACGATGACGTGTCCATAAAGAATAAGCTAAGTGGCACGCAACGTAATAGAAAACGACAAAACAGGAAAAGCAAAGGCACATGACAAACTCACGTGTCCTCTTTCACGCACCATATCTTCTGTGCTCTCCACGCGCCTTCTTCTTTCCCCCACACTCCTTTCCCTTCTATTTTTATTTTTTTGTTTCCTCCAATTTCTCAGATTCTCATTGTTTATTTTTTAGTTTTCTTCTACTCGTTTCAAATCCTGATCATCTACAGTTTTCGAAGAGATTATCTCACCGGAGAAAGGTAGATTTTTCTAAGATATTTGTGTTTCGGTTTAAGCTGAGATTGTTAGCCGTAATTTTTTTTGGTATTCTTCACTGTTTGATTTGACAAGAATGTGGTGGTAAAGCGAGAATCTAGTAAGTGTTTCTTTGATTTTTTGAGGAATCAAAATCACACGACGAATTAAAGTTTTGAATCGTAAAGTTTTTGTCTTTCTGCTCTAAGTTTCTCTACGTTTCTTGAGGGAGTTTTGTTGTGTTTTTTTTTTTACATTAGTGATTTTTTAGATTCATTAATATCAGAGTAGAATCTTCAATTTGTTTTTTATTTTATTTTTTGAATTAATCATTTTCTCTATAAATTCCAGGTGATTTGATAGAGATTCTCGTTCTTACAAAAGCAAGAAGATGGGATCAAAAACTCCTTCCACATCGACTGATGAAGCTAATGCTACTACAGATGAAAGGTGAATCTCCAAGAAAGATTTTTACTAAGGGGTTTTTGTTTTCCCATTTATATTTGTTTCTGGTGGATAATTATGTTTCGTGTATGAACTGTTTCATCTTCATTTTGGATTCAACAGGTGTAGAAAAGGTAAAGTACCCAAAAGGATTCATAAGGCTGTTCGGGAGAGGCTTAAGCGCGAGCATTTGAATGAGCTTTTCATTGAACTAGCTGATACTCTTGGTAATTTTCACATCTTTTAATTGAATGTGTTGTTTCCATAGATTTGAATCAACAATTGGTTGACTTGTGTTACCCTGCAAAAGAAATATTATTGGAGTTACACAAATCTTGTCAAAATTTGAATGTGGTGGTCTTACCGATTGTGAATTTCTCTGTTTCAGAACTGAATCAGCAGAATAGTGGAAAAGCCTCCATACTATGCGAAGCTACTCGATTCTTGAAAGATGTATTTGGTCAGATTGAGCTCCTTAGAAAGGAGCACACTTCACTCCTCTCTGAATCTAGCTATGTAAGCCACTTCCTAAGAAGCTTTAGGTGTTGTAGATGGATGATACTTCAACAGTCTTTAGTTTATATGTTTGTCTCAATAATTTAATATGGAAACTGTGGGAATGTGTAGGTAACCACGGAGAAAAATGAGCTGAAGGAAGAAACATCAGCGCTCGAGATTGAGATCTCGAAACTACAAACTGAGATAGAAGCAAAAGTGAATCAGTCGAAACCCGACTTGAACAACTCTCCTGTACCCGAGTACCATCATCATCATCATCAACAACAACATTATCCCGAACTTGCATCCCAGTTTTCAGGAC